>OX101787.1:964469-1064469 GCA_944452715.1 Ophion slaviceki
CAAGCCATTTTGAGATGACTTTATATGAGCGGTCACCTGCTGATCAGCCAGACCATGTGCCATCGAACGGAACAAGTAATAATCGGACGGCGCAATATCTGGGGAATATGGCGGGTGGGGTAGGACTTCCCATTTGAGCGTTTCTAAGTAGGTTTTAACGGGTTTGGCAACGTGAGGCCGAGCATTATTATGCTGTAAAATCACTCTTTCGTGCCTCTACTCGTATTGTGGCCGCTTTTCGCGCAGTGCTCGGCTCAATCGCGTCAATTGAGTTCGATACCGTTCCCCAGTGATGGTTTATTTCTGTTTCAACAGCTCATAATAAATAACACCGCCTTGGTCCCACCAAATACACAGCAAAACCTTCGCAGCGTGAATATTCGACCGAGCCGACGACATAGAAGCATGACCGGGCAGTCCTCATGATTTTGTTCTCTTTGGGTTGCTGTAATGAATCCATTTTTCATCACCCGTAACGATGCGATGAAGAAAACCCTTCTTTTTTTGCCGCTGGAGCAGTTGTTTACAGGCGAAAAAACGACGCTCAACGTCTCTCGGCTTCAAATCATAAGGAACCCAATTTCCTTGTTTTTGAATCATTCCCAACGCATGCAATCGCTTGGAAATGGCTTAGCGGGTAACTTCTAATGCTGAAGCAAGCTCTTTTTGCGTTTGGCACGGATCCTCGTCGAGCAATGCCTCCAATTCAGCGTCTTCGAAGGTTTTTGGCCTTCTTTTACGTGAACGGTCGTCAACATCGAAATTACCGTCTTTGAAGCGACGGAACCAATCACGGCACATTGTTTCACTTAGTTGGAGTTCTCGATGCGCTTCAGCCGCCGTTTTCTTCGAATGAAAGAAGAAAAGCAACACTTCCCGCAAATGACGATTATTTGGCACAAAATCAGACATTTTCACAAAACCAAAAGTATACGACGCAAAAACAAAATCACTAATGTGTCAAAGCGGTTTGTTTACCATATGTCTAAGCTTGGTTCATGACGTTTTGGTTATGTCACAATCGACCAGCACTTACTAGTGGAGCCATCTCTTGAAAAACAGAGGGAACTAAGTTGCGCACCTAATATATATATATATATTTGTATATGTATATCAGACTCCAATTAATCAGATGGACGACAACTTCAGTTGAAAATTCCAATATCGTTTCTCATAGAATTTTATGAAGAAAAAAAATCGTTGCGTCAAAGAGCCCCAAGCCGTAAATTAAGTTGAGAATTCGTAAAGAACGACCCATACATTGAGCAAGTATGCACGAACGCGTATGAATGTAGTTATTGAAAAGTCGAGGCATCGCAGCTAACTGGAAGAACGAAAGATCTTCGCCTGAGGAGTTTCAAGCTGTATTCCCATCGCTGTATGAATAGGGATGGAAATCTTCCTTAGTATGATACCGATACGAATGTATGCACAATTATATACCTATATATATATATATATATATATATATATATATATATATATATATATATATAGGTATATAATTGTGCAGTTATCATGCGCAAGAAGTTTCGCGATATATTTAAGGCGAAAGGTGGTCTTGAATTAGTACAGAGCTGTATTGTATGCACTGTAAAGCCGGAACGAAATTCTTTGCGGTTTCTGGGTCTTCGCGTCGAGTTTTTAGTTACTCTCTCTCTCTCAGTCTCTCTCTATCACCCACTGGCTTTGTGAGGGAAAGAATGACCGACGAATGCGCTCGCGCGAAATATGGGTTACGAAGTTAAGGGCCTTGCGCACCCCTTAATGATACATCCGGTGCAACACACACACACACACACACACGCACGCACACGCACACACGCACACATTCGTATTTATATGACGAGAGATCTCTTAATTACCAGCGGCGCTCTGTCCATGGTAAATGGACAGAGTGGGTAAACTACCACGATGTGCCTGGCGTGAGGACTCTGCAAAAAATTCCTTAATCATTTTTTTACGCAGATACATTTGGGTGCCGTCATAATAGCAAGTTTCATACTCTCTCTCTCTCTCTCTCTCTCTCTCTCTCTCTCTCTCTCTCTCTCTCTCTCTCTCTCTCGCTCTCTTTTTTCGCACAAAAGTGCCTTGAAAGAATTTTGTGTTTATTCCTTACTCAAAAAAGTCAACTGTGTTCACCACGTTTGGAGAATTAGTCTTGTATAAATGACAATTTTTAAAAATGTTCATATGAAATTAATGATAATAATAATAACAATAATGACAATTTTGTTGCTCCATGCAACGCACTTCGTCAGTTCGATATTGATAATACAATACATATTATCATAATATATAAATATCGATAATAATGATAACAATATTGAACATCTTTTATGATATATTTATTCAGCTATTATGTGATATACATAATTTTCTCAATATTTATAATATAGATTTTGCCTCATGTATTTTAAAGGACAATTCCGGAGACTGTCTTTTTCGCCTACGCATTGGTCCATTTATCGTTTAATTAATCGCCACGTATTTTTCTTCCGCGCACGCGAGCCACATTTCCCCGAGCTGATCTACCGGAAAAAAGGCCTTTTCCGAATGATTGAGCTCGAAACATGGAAATATTTCGACCCAGTGCCTTGCGGAGCAGAGGTATCAAAAAAATCCTACCCGAGCTACTCGCCGAAAGAGTAGCAGCAAGCTCCGGCCCGACGGAGAGCGAATCCTTCATACGTGGCGATCTATATGCGCTCGGAGGTGATATACATATCGATGCAATCTCGGTAATGTAACTGGAGTGTAGCACTCGCGATGTGCAAAGCCCATGGATGAATAAATGGATATAGATATATACATATATGTACCTTTTGGCAAACGTGTCTCGAGTATCATACTCCGCACTTGTTCACCTCCGACACTCGTGTCCGAGACGTAAAGATCGTCAAAAACTAAGGGAAAAAAGAAAAAATCGGCGAAAATTCTTTTGGGAATTTCGTGTTGCGATTGTCTTCACCTCGGGACAAGAATGAGGCTGAGGTTCTCAGTTTCGGAAAATTATCGTTAGATATTATGGATGATAACGAAACGATGATTTGATATAAAATAAATGAGTAACAAATAAATATTATTGAATAATATTGTTTGTGTAACAGAAATATATATTCACTAATATAACACGTAAATACGGTATCGATTATGGGAGAAAAAAGTGGAAGAAAATGGACACGTGAAAGGGAAGAAACCCGTACAGATGGAACAGAGCCAAAAATGGCGGGTTAATAATTCTTTAAATTATGATATTTATTATAATAATTATTTTATACTGTTTATATATATTTATGTTATTGTAAAAAAAGTTGTTGCAGGTATTTATTGCGCACCCAAAATTCTCATCCTTGTTATACACACGTATACAGGATGTCCCAGAACAGAAGGTAGTCCCTGAAAGGGGGGGAGTTGGGGGTAAAATTGTGAGTCGATTGATATAAGTATGTATGGCTTTCAAATCAATGCCTGAACTATTATTAATTTTTACAGGCAGGCCAATCAGGTGCGCCCGGCCTTTAAAAATTAATAATACTTCAGGCGTTGATCTGAGACCTCCTGTCTGGGACATCCTGTATACATTACCAGCCAAAAGTTTTTGATCCCTTTGGGTACTAGCAAAATTTTCGATCGCTCTGGATAATTGCAAAATTGTATAAGAATAATAAAATTAATTTTATTTCTCATTTAACGAAAACACTACATAGCTCTACAAAATTAATTATATTATTTTAAGATAATTTAGCAGTTATCCAGAAAGATAAAAAATTCGCTGTTATTCAAAGTGATCGAAAACTGTTGACCGGTAGTGTACATATATATATATATATATATATATATATATATATATATATATATATATATATATATATATATATATATATATATATATATGGGGAAGGGTAATGTTATATTCATATATAATATATATGAATTTATGTAATATTGGTAAATAATAATATAATAATACCAATAGTAACATTAGTCATGGACAGAGATGTCCAGAATTTGTATCGACCGACACTCGCTACTCGATACATTTATATCGAGTAGCAAAATTTTGCTACTCCATACATGCTTTTCGATTTTGTGAAATTTCAGTCAGCCATCGATTTTCATTAATTTTTCAAAGGCCATGGCCGAAAAAATTCGGAAAACTTTTAGTTCTTCTGTTGGGTTCTTTTAAGGCCAATCCTATGGCAAATTTTCTGTGAAACACGTATCACATTGAGTTTTCATCGAAATCTCAAAAATTCAATATTAAAACACGAAAAAACAATCCTCGATTTTTCATAAAATTATGCTTCTATTCAAATGACTAATTATTTTTTCTAATGCGACTTGGAACACGAGAATCGGGTAATCTTTTTATTCTTGGCGAATTTTTAGTCATCGATTTTCACGATTCGGAACGTAGTGCAAACAAGTATACACTTCCGCGGTGTGTACTGTCTCCAATGCTACTGTTTGTATACAATAATCCATATTTGTTTGGTAAACAAATTTTTTTCTCAAATAACTTGAAAAAAAAACAGAATTTTGAAAAAAAAATCCGTGATTTGTTTGCGCCTCCCGTTTTGCCCCGGTCTTCCCTATGTAAGGTGAGCATCGATCTTGATTTTTTTTAATTCCACGTGCTGTTGTGTTGCCTATGATCAACTGTCGCTTATATATACAAAGAAGAAGGCGAAAAGTGTCTGTGTTCGCTTCTACCGTGCTATATCGGTATATCGATATTTCGAACAAAATTTCGCTACTCGATACATTTATATCGAGTAGCCAAAAAAATATAGCGAGTATATTTTTTGTATCTCGATACAAAAGTATCGAGGTATGGACATCTCTGGTCATGAATCATATCAAAAATATTACTATCGTTATAATTATATTATTATTATCAAATATTGCTACACACACATATTTATACAGGGTGTCCTGTCATGAATGGATAATCACGCAACTGTCGATAGGTCAGATCATGTCCTACTATATGCTAGAATTTCAGTTTAGTAAAAGTCCCACGGTTTTCGAGATAAAAATCATCTGCTTGTGGTTTTTTGCATGCCATTTCTACCAATAACTTTTTTAACACGGTTTTTTCAAATTACTCTTGTTTATTTGTTTTATCTAAAAAAGTCTTCCTTTTAACCTTCAATGTTAAGAAAACTTTATGAAAAAAGATCTTATGGAGAATTTTCATACAAATCAATGAGAAACATCTGACTTTGATAGCCTGCGGTCTAAAAAAATATACTACACATATCGTGCCAATTACTTTAAAAAGTTGCTTATTTATTGTCGATTGTCGATTGTCGACTAAACTGAAATTCCAGCATATAGTAGGCCATGATGTGACCTATCGACAGTTGCAGGCTAATCTATTCATAACAGGACACCCGGTATATGCATATAATGAGGATAAGAATTTTAAGTCCACGACGAACAGCTGCAATAACTTTTTTACAACCCTTTTCCTCTCAATAAAAGATGAGACTAATAATACAAATGGAATAATATAATATTGCAGATAGCCATTAATATCAATATTTTCTCGGTTCTCATTGCGTCACTCAATACGAGCACTTACGTCACGTTTTTATATCTCGGCATATATATATATATATATATATATATATATATATATATAAACGTTGAGAAGCTTTGGCCAGAAGAAAGTGGCAATTAATCTGCCGTATTTCCTCACCTTTCACCGGTCTTCCGGCCAAGCAGCGCGGAGTTCATTATAAGGATTTATATCGCGAGAGCCCTTAAAATGGATATGATTTCATTACATCGAGGTCGCGTCAAGTGTTACATCTTTTTTTTCTTCTCTTTGACTGAATGAGTGAAGAGAGCCTGGCGACGTTGATTCGTGCGTGGTCTCGCGTTCTAAACTGCCTCTTCACGAGATAATCTCTACCGAGATAATCTTCATAAGTAAAATAGCTCCCTCGTCATCCCAATAATATCGTGAGAAAAGAAAAATATTGAAAATCGTGCTGTTTTTTTTTTCGACCCCTTAAGGTAGTCGAAAATGTCGCTTCGTGAGCTGCGACTGGCCCTCCCACAGAGAAGACATAAATTTCGTCACGTGGATAACGGGGAACGAATATAGAGAGTCCCGGGTAGATACGCGGTAAAGTCTCGGTAAGCCGGGGACCGTAACAAATCGCAGCACGCGGAATTTTTCATTTCCTCGCGCGATGAAAGCGCGGCGCATGGCGGAAATATACCCGCGATATATTCATAATACGGTCGTATATCGTGTAGAGTAAATATACGGTTCTGCTTCTACCCGTGAGATTCTCGACGCAACGCTAAATTGTCGAAAATTTATTTTCATCCTCGATCGCGCGCACGTCGAAATTGTATGATTTTACGGTTTTTGTTTTTTCCTTCCGCGCTTTCAACACGTCCGTGATACTACTTTGCCGATAGTTTTGACGCGCGCTCGTAAATTCGGGCCCGCGCTTCGTCATTCGAAAATTCTTCCGTAATAGTTTTGCAATTATGCCGCGGTTTGGTGCTGCAATATTCATCGTCGCGGGAGCGGCTTCGTCTCCGCGGATGCTACATACCGAAAGTTACGGTCTTTCGGCGTAGAAGCAGCGAGGGATAATCGTTTGCTTGCGTGACAATCATTTTTAGGTATCACTCGCTGTTTATACAGAATGTGGCGGCGTAAAAAAATGTCTTTTTCTATATTTGTACATTTTGTTTATCGATAGTTGATTTTTTCAACTTCATATAATTTTTTTCATACACAAATTAAATTTTAATTAAAAAATTTTAATGATTGAAATAGCTATCGCGATTGAAAATACAATTGAAAATAAACAATCTTTATGTATAAATCATTTTTACACGATCGATTAGAAAACGTAGAAAAAAATAAAATTATAGAACGGAATGAAATTATGAAAAAAATCATGGAATATTTGAGTGTTTAAACAAATAAAAATAGTTCTCATAAATAAAGACGAGTACACGAGTGGCGACAGGTGAGTGTTGCCCGCGCGACTGGTACACGATTGAGAGGCACTTTTCCTCTGTTCCTTTGTCCGGAGAAGAAGCGAGCCACGTAAGGAGAGAGATCCTTGTAGCGCCATATTGGTCAGACTAGATTGCGTTTATAGGGTAAAACGGTTGGAAGGAGAGAGGATGGATGGGTTTGAGGAGCGCTCGCACCCGGTGGCGCCGTTCTACACCGTTCTCCATTTATATTCCAGGAGGTAAAGATGCTCGGTCCTGCTCGGACACAGCCGAAGAATTGGACGAGAATGGGACAGGCGAGGTCGTTAGCCCACCTTAAAATAAATCGTTTCGTCCACTAGCCTGCCTCCCGAGATAGCCCGCGGGACTACGGAAATTGATTTTGAAATTGAGCTACCGCGCTCGGGACAAAAAACATTCGCCGAGGTAAGATCAATCGTTTTTATCCGGGAGGATGCTGCCCACGGCTCCTCCGTAAAGCGACGATCCTTCTTCACCTTTATGATCGCCATTTTATTCGATAAATCTTCGCGAACGAGAATTTTTGTAAATATCCAGGATTTTTAGGTGCTTCGGGTGAATTACCAGAATTTTTGAGGTTGTTGGTAAGTACCGAGGGCTTATAGGCGTTTTTGGTGAGCCTTCAGAATTTTTCGGATGTTTTTGGTGAATGGCCACGATTTTTGGGTGGCATTGGTAAATATCTAGGATTTTTGGGCGCTCTTGGTTAATATCCAAGATTTTTGGGAGCTTTCGGTAAGTATCTATAATTGTTCGATACTTTTCGTAAATATGCAGAGTTATTGGCAATTAAGTATCATTTTGATAAATATCTAGAAGTCCATGTTGCAATCAGTGAAGATCCAGAGTTGGTCAATTATTTTGGCCAACATACCGAACTGTTTGGCGCTTTTGGTAAATATTTTGAATTTCGAGGTGTAATTCCCAAAATTCCAAATTCTTTAGGATATTTTTGGCAAACATCTAGAATTTTGATAAATGTCTGGAATTTTGCGATGCTTTTGGTAAATTTTCAGAATTTTTTAATACTTATCGTAAATATTCAGAATTTTAGATGATTTTGTTTAATATCTCGAATTTTATGCTGCAATTAGCGGAAATCCCGAATTTTGAAATTATTTTTATGCGTATTCAGTTTTTTGGCGCTTCTGGTAAATATTTTCAATTTTGAAATTAAATGCGTGAAAACCAAACATTTTTGGGTATTTTAGTGAATACTGAATTTTCAGATGATTTTGGTAAATCTCCAGTTTTTCGCTGCTGCCAGTATATATCTGAATTTTTCTATTGCATGAAATGAATATCCGGAATTTTTTTTATTACTCCTGATAAATAATGCGGAATTATTAATTGCTCCAGCTAAACACATAAGACTTTTGGTCTCTCTAGTAGAAATTCAGAACTTTTCATTGGTTTTTGCAAATATCCAGAATCTTTAGATTTTTTCCTTAAATTCACAATTTTTAGATAATTTCGGCAAATATCCCGAACTTTTAGGTGCTTCAATAAACATCTGTTTTTCCCAAAATAAAAAAATAGAAAAATAGCTGACAAAAAAGCATTTTTATTGCATTTTCCGTTTTCACCATACAAGTAGAATTTTCGGAATCCCGATGCAGCGAATCGCGCTCGTCCTCGCGAGGTGCGTTGCGACCGAGTGCACGGGGCATAGGCAGAGGAGCAACGCGGGTAAGTGTAACGGGGTGAAGAAAACCGAACCTCTTCGTTTATTCGATTGTGCAGAGCAAGGCAGGGGAGGTCGCGAGACTCGAAGAAACGAGGACGACAAAGGTTCTCGCGAAGCTTCTTCTTTTATTCTTCGGCACAATATGACGAGAGAGCGAGAGAGAGAGAGAGAGAGTAGTTCCAGAAGAAATGGCAGCTTTGATGTCAAAATAATTGAGTTTACGTATCCTCGCGTCTGGAAACGTCCAACAGTTGCAGCGTATGATTGCCAAGTCTTTTTCGGCAAGTGCTACGGCCTGGAAAAGGTCGGCGTGACACGTGCAACGACACTTTGTACCGTACAAAGCCTTGCGCAAAAAAAACAACCCCCTCCCCCTACCCAACTTCACCCTATCTTCGCCCTTTTTCCTCTTCTTCTTTTTCTTCTTCACAAGAGCATCTTGCACTCCGATTTCAACCCTTCTCCACCTGTCCACAACGAAAAAAAATCCCCTTGCCCATATTGAAAGCGCGTACTTTTAAGTCGCGACGTACATTGTGTCAAGCTCACGTCAGAGTGCATCTAGGTCAGTCTGTCTCTTGCTCTATGTCTCTCCTCGTCCCGACAACGTTGCGGTCTCTCTAATACGAAAATTCCACAGAGAAATTTAAATAAAGCTGCGCGCATAAGTTCGCCCCGCTATACAGCATCACAGGATTCCGAGTCCTGTGCGTACACATACGCACACACACACACACACACACGCACGCACGCATATATACGCAAAACATAAATACATATATGCGAGAGGTGATTCTTAAGACATTCGACTTCGAGGACCGTTCTCGTAGTAGACCAATCGTCCTCGCAGTCAACATTATGTAGAACAATTCGGTTCCAAAATCAGCTTTGAATAAATGTCATTTTTTTTACTCCCTCATTATATATATAAGGAATATAAAAATATCAGAAATAAGTATAGTGACTCTTTAATATTATAATATAAAAGGTATAAGAAACTGAAGAACAAATGGGAGGTTGTATAAACCGGCAAGGGATACAAGTGGAATAAACTGGTACTATAATACAATACGATATACTATAATATAATATAATATATTGTGATATAATATAATATAATATATTTTGAGACACTATCCATTGATTCCTCAGTTCCAACGTGTATACCCTGGCGGGTTTGTACGTATGACCCATCTCAATTGAACCCTTTCCTATCACTCCCTCCCCGCACTTCGCTATCTGAGCGAACGTTCCGTTGCATCCACAGCCTTCTTCAGCTACACTATACCGCATTTGCCGAGGGTACGGGAAAACTGTGGAAAAACCGTACCAGTATAGACGGCCCTATAATTTTCTCATTCTCTGGTGCACAGACTTTAACTCAAGTATCTACACCAAGGCATGAGGAGTATTGGCCTTCCGCTCGCTGGTGATGCGCCAGCCGGTGCACGGCTAAGCGGTCACCGCTCCGAGTAGTGGCCACGCACAATGCTGCTTAACTCGAAGTACCGCCAGAACCGAACCCCGACCGCTCATCCACCAGTGTCGGTAATAATATGATATAATATCATGTTATGTATATGATAAAACGTAATATAATACAATGTAATGGAACATAGTATAATTACAACATAGGTATAACATTGTGAAAAAAATATAATAACTTTTTATAAATACATATATATATATAGAACGGATATGTATAATATATGGTAGTACGCCTGCGGTAGGGTCTTCGGTCGCTTTGGGGGAAATAGCAAAGGGGTGTTGGCATTCCCGAGGTTCTCATTGCCAGGCATACAAACGCCCGCAACTGCACTCGACTCGCCACTGTCGCTTCGTGGTCTCTAACTCGCGAACTGCGACGACGACGACAACGACGACGGGACCAAGTGCGCTTCCCCGAGTATTTGCATATTAATTCACCACAGCTCTCTCTCTCTCTCTCTCTCTCTCTCTCTCTCTCTCTCTCTCTCTCTCTCTCTCTCTCTCTCTTTGTTTCTCTCTACCTCCCTCTCCCTCTGTCTCTCTCTGGCTCTCTTGCTCTCTGCCACTCTCTCTCTTTCTCCCCGTCCCCATCTCTTCCGCCCGCTCGCTCTCTCTCTCTCACTCTACCTTTCTCTGTATCTCTGCCCCGGTATCTTGCTCTCTTGGCGGTGTGCACGACACTACGGAGAGGGGGATGAGAGACAAAAAGCACGAAACGATGAGAAAGAGAAAAGGGTGCAGGAGAAGAGAGAAAAGAAGCAGACAGAGACAGGATCTGTTCCTGGGCAAGACAGAGTGCACTTCCGTAATTCTTCAGCCCGAATTTTCGTACCCCGCCCATATTCTTACTCCTCGCGCGACTTGCTGCTCTGGAAGCTATGACGTTTAATTTCGACCCCCCCCCCCCCGCCCCTCGTCCGTGACTGATCGATTTTAACCTCCAAATTTGAAAACATCCCGAACATTTTTCTCGGACGAGTGTGCGCGCACAGATTTTCGGGAGACATTAACGGCAGGATGAAAAGTCCCGAGGCTCGCTACTGTCATGTGGGAGGAGTGAGTTTTTTTTAGTTGCACCATCACGAAACGGGGGATGAGACGGTGGGAGGAAAAGTTTCGCATTTATTGCATTGCAACTTCGTGCCGGAATGCGGAGAGAGATCGCCCCCCCCCCCCTCTCTTTCTCCCTCTCACACACACGCACGCACACACACACACACACACGCGCGCGCCCACGCACGCACGCACGCGCCCAAAGGCATCCGCAAATTTCCCGATTGTATGAAAAATGCATACAAGTAATTTATCCCTCGCGGGACAAGCGGTGCAGCCACTCACTCCCCTGACCGGTTCACGTGTACGCGCCACATCCCGAACCTTTTGAAACGTGCAAAGCATAAAAGGCTTCGCTGTCCGAGCCACACTCGAGACCTAATACTAACTACTGGTGGGCGCTCTCACTGTGCTCAACAAAACGATATGTATACACATGTATTCCTATTCGTATGTTTTTATATATCTATATACAGGGCCGTCCATCCAAACTCTACCAATATTTGATCAGGCCATTATTTTAATATTCCTTTTGTACACATTCCTTCCAGCGGTCTATTTTATTCATCTGACTAGGACTTTTTAACCAATCTTTCAGATTCGTGCGAAGACAGATATTTTTTATTAATAATTTATTGTTCACAAAAATTTAGAAGCATTGTATTTTTTGTGAATTTTCCAGCATCGAACGACAGGAGTTAATTAATTTTTTTAATTGAATTAAATTTGACGAGCCGGCATAAGGAATGTGTACAACAGATATATACCTATTTTTCTTTTAAAAAAAAATCCCCGAGCGAAACATAACCAAACCAAACAGACGTAAATCTTGCCTCCCTCTTCCGCTCGTACGAAGAGAGTTAATTTTGTTATTAATCATTTTATTATTCTGTTATTTTATTAATCATCGTTGTTATTAATTTTTATAACTAATCAATAAATAATTAAGAAAACCATTATTTTCGCAGTAATCTGAAAAATTCATTGAAAAGTTAAATTAAATTGAATAAACCGATGTAAGGGCTGTGTACAATATATATATATATATATATATATATATATATATATATATATATATATACACACAGGGTGTCCGGAACATTGACGTCCAAAAATAAAATTTAGGTCCCTTGTATCGTGGGGTATCCGAATAAGCCCCATGTATGTCCCGCAACTTTTCATAGTATTCGAGTTATGAATTTTTTTTTCTGAATTTTTGAGAATTTTCGACCTGACCAATTTAAAAAAAAAGTAGAAGACTTTGTCGAGATTTTTTTTGCAACTGAATCTTCATGTGTAGTACTTTTATGCCTAAAATAATGAGCTTCGTAACTGTAATGAAAGTTATAAAAATGTTGGTCTAAAGTGAAAAATTTATGTTCGGTAAATTATGACTTAAATTTTCAACTTTAAATTAAAAATCTAAACAGGTGACTTCATGGTTCCTACTTAGGCCTCAAGAATGCGCCAGATTCTCAGCTTTCATAATCATTAAAAAAAGTAGTACTTACTAGGGCTACTTTGGCTACAATTGACCTTCAAAGACAGCGAGGTGGAAAATTCTTAAAATTAGCCATCTGATTAAAGAAAAAATGTTGCTCATTTTATCATTCCTAAGGTTATTTAGTTTGTTAACTAACCAAAAATGACTGCAGGAAAGCTAAGCTAAAAGCTGAATTTTGCGCGATCCGTTCTCGTAACGAGAACGGATCGCGCAAAATTCATTAAACTTAAATTAAACTAAAAAAAAATAAACCTCCAAATGTTTAAATCTTAGCTTTCCCTGCAGTCATTTTTGGTTACTTAACAAACTAATTAACCTTAGGAATGATAAAATGGGCAAAAATTTTTTTCAATCAGATGGGTAATTTTAAGAATTTTCCACCTCGCTGTCTTTGAAGGTCAATTGTAGCCAAAGTAGCCCTATTAAGTACTGCTTTTTTTTTAATGATTATGAAAGCTGATAGTCTGGCGCATTCTTGAGGTCTAATTAGGAACCATGAAGTCACCTGTTTAGATTTTTAATTTAAAGTTGAAAATTTAAGTCGTAATTTACCGAACGTAAATTTTTCACTTTAGACCAACATTTTCAGAACTTTTATCACAGTTACGAAGCTGAATATTTTATGCATAAAAGTACTACTCATGAAGATTCAGTTGCAAAAAAAAATCTCGACAAAGTCTTCTACTTTTTTTTTAGATTTTTTTAAATTGGTCAGGTCGAAAATTCTCAAAAATTCAGAACAAAATTCATAACTCGAAAACTATGAAAAGCCGCGGGATATACATGGGGGTTATTCGGATACCCCACGATACAAGGGACCTAAATTTTATTTTTGGACGTCAAAGTTCCGGCCACCCTGTATATATATAGGGGAGACCGGGGCAAAATGGTATAGCGGGGCAAAACGGTACCGGGGCAAAACGGCACTGGGGCATAATGGGATCGGGGCATAATGGGATAGCAAAAAATGAAGTTTCTTGGTGCTTGATTTGGGGCAAAATGGGATGACAGGAAAATTCATGCTTCGGCTCTATGAAAGAAAAGGTACAAGTGGCATTCTTACGAATTCTCCGTACTACAGAGAACTTCGTGAGAAAAATCCAGCGGCGTCGATAACAACCGACGATGACGCATCATGCCTTTTCTGCGGGGGCTTATATTCGAAATCCAAGGAATCCTGGATTCGTTGTAATTCATGCGAGAAATGGGCCCACTATTCATGTGCCCATGCTGACGATAACTTAATCGAGTACGTTTGCGACAATTGTGCCGATAAAAATTAGCTTAGTTAAACAAGCAATAAAAATTAAACATTGCCACCGTTAAATTACAGTATCGTAAGTAGAGTGTGACCCAAATATCGTGTAACATTCAATAAAACCTGTTTTCACTCATTTATTACCCCTCGTTTTTTACCCCGACATTTCTTTCGTTTCTGCATCGAATTATTCCACTGTCCCATTTTGCCCCGATCCCGTTTTGCCCCAACCGCCTCTTTCTGAGGAGCCTGATTTTCTCCGGCCCATTTTGCCCCAATCCCGTTTTGCCCCAATGACGTATTTTCCAGCAGTGTTGATTTTCACTATTCCATTTTGCCCCAAACCCGTTTTGCCCCGGTCCCATTATGCCCCGCTATACCATTTTGCCCCGGTCTCCCCTATATATATATATATAATTCCTTTCCTCCCATCTGACTTCGCTTTTTTGAAGAAATACATTTGTCAATTTATTACTTTTATTACATATATATACAGAACATACAACATGTACATGTGTATATAATATATTTTTTTCTTCCTTTGAAAAAGCGATTTCCAAAAACTGATCTTCAAAATGATACTATCCAAACGATTGCACCACAATTGAATTCTGATGACGAATAAAGTGGAAGGGTATTTTGCAGAAAACGGGCTGCAAAAATGACGGGCGGTAAACTGTATTTAAAAAAAAACGTAGATCTTGGAAAAGTTAAGCAAGAAAAAACGACCGGTCCATTCGGCACGTAACATCCCGTATTTTGTGTCAGTACGCTCCGGGGTGTGCAGGGAGGACGCGGAGAAGCACGCGGCTACGATTGCACAAGAGATGTACGGTATTGTAAAGTTTGGTCGTGGCGCGTAGCTGCTTGTGCCACCAGACGGCGACATCTGTTCGCAACGTTATCAGAGCTTGGCTGGTCCCTGGTATAGGATGAGCTACAAGCTCCGCTATCGCGACGTGGCAAGGATAGTCAACGTTTCATTCCCCTTTTTGAGGTCGAGATGGTGGTGGCGTTGAAACAGGGAGCTATCGGGGTCGCCGAGTGAAGGAAACAGGGACACCAAAAGAGGCGCACCGTTTGGAGCATATTCGTCGACTGTTGAGCAGAAAGAACGACGTATTCATCACCAATCGCGCGCGGAGAAGAGGCTGTCAATGTGCAGAGTCGTTTGGTGACATTTGGGTAGATAGCAGGACTCTTTGTTGAATGAGCAACAATGCACGGGGTCGATCCTAATTGGGTACGTCTGGAGTTTGGTTTTCTGCATGAACTGCATGACCACGGAGACTTGGCCAAGACGGGAAACCAACGGACGGTTTTATGCTCTTGATCAAAACTTCCTTTGGAGTGATTTCCGCTCCCAAAGTTGTCCATGTTGTCTACCTTCCAGGCTATACGTGTACGAGCACACGTTTGGCCGAACTTCGAAGTAATACCCGACGGCCGCATAGAAATGCATACAGTGAGACCACAGGATTGGCCAAGTTGTCTCACTGCGGTGCTGCGCGATCCTTCCAAATCCACTTTCGGACTCTCATAAATACCATAATCTTCAAACGACCCTCACTCACTCCAATGCCGCTCCTTTCATCTGCACTCTATAATAAGCCTTTCATTAAAAGGTGGTACAGTGTTCGTTATTAAGCCGACTTCATTAACTTCGTAGTTAGGAAATCATCCAGGCATTGGAGAGCTTCCAACGTTTCTAACGAGCTCCGACAGATTGGCAGGTGAATAACAATTGGTTCAGCTGGTTCGTCAAGCGAATGAGTATTCAATGGGGAATGTGATCCCTAAGAAGCAACTACATCATCAGCACCATCACTGACTAGAATCCCCAATCAATGAGGAATATCAACCCTACTGTTCCACCTGCCATCTCCAAGAAGCCAGAATTCCGAGCCTGAATTGCCACGATGAAATCTCACTGGATACTTATCCACCGTTGATCAATGAATCCAAATGGAATGCCTGTTGAACGAAGCTAGAAAACCTCCTGATCAACCGCCGACAGGGAGCAAACCGATATTCCCGGGACAGTTGACGTCCTTCAATAAAGTGAACAGCGCTCAGCCCTACCAAGCCAGTTGTCGATAAAGCTACCAGTCGAAACTTCAACCCGCATTTCACCCTTACTGGCCACTGTGCGTGCGAAGCTCTTTGTACAAGCTCCATTGATGACTGGCAAGCTCTGCTTTATCGGCAAACGATGAAGGCACGTATGAATGTTATCGCGAATGCAGGGAGCCGAGTCATCAGCCGGTAGGAATGTTTGGTCGGTAAGTTATCCCCTCGGCGACATTGCCAACCGGGCTAACGAAAGGTTGTACAAGGCGCCCTCTATTCCGTCGTAGTGCGCATGCGCGTAGCGTAAACGTCAAAAAGGGCTATCCCGTATCGACCTTTTGCCACTTCTTGGAACATCGGTGCTATCGGTATAATGTCGAGAAAAAAAACGCTACACCCGCAGGGGTAGGCATTGAGGGAGGGGCGTGAAGGAAAGGGTGGGTGCGAGACAGGAGGCTTTGAGGGAGTTTACTCAGACACACCTGTAACACAAGCTTGCGGTTATTGATGAAAGAGCCGGGGGAGAATGTAGAATGGAGGATATGGACTCCGTGGAGTACGAAAGTTCCCGGACCACGAGGTCGTTGATGCACGCGCTCATATCTCTACACGAACGTCTTGCTGCAGTTGAACCCTACGTTGGGGGGGGGGGGGAGGTGTGTTGCTCGTGGGGAGTGTCTAGGAGCCTTTCAGGTCCCCTGCATACACATGCATGGAAATTTCTTTACCCAACCATTCCTCCGCGACCTACCCCTGCTCTCCACCTCACTTGAGTGCAATAAACTTTGCTCGTTAGGGCCTTTTTACTCACGAGCGCAGACAGGAGGTAACATTCCGCAGTGGAATACACTCCCCTAGGTTGAGATACGAGTCTACCAAGTTTCTGGGAAATTCAAGTTTGTTCGGGTTTATTTGCCGCTAATACGAGTCTGACTTCCAACATCGCCACAATTGATCGCAGCATCGGCCTAATGCAAGACCTGCAATTTAGTAGTGCCTTCATCCAAGCCTGAGTC
The DNA here is from genome assembly GCA_944452715.1 of Ophion slaviceki. Taxonomy (NCBI): domain Eukaryota; kingdom Metazoa; phylum Arthropoda; class Insecta; order Hymenoptera; family Ichneumonidae; genus Ophion; species Ophion slaviceki. The sequence goes on from OX101787.1 coordinate 981,563, forward strand.
ATGGTGGTATAAATGGGCACCCAGGCGAGCGACCCCTTTTTACGAATGGGAAGCGACCAGGTGAACTGTGAGTTTAGGCAGGCTGCGACAATCAAGTGGGCGCGGATTATCCAAAACGTCAAGTCATGGGAGCGCGTGTCCTCGGCCTAACGATCGTTGGGAGGTCAATTGCTCGAAGGGCAATCGACGAGGGCATCATGGACGAGGCAACTAGCAGGAGGAGGTCCTTGGAATAACCTGGCGTATCAATCATACCGGTCAAGAAATCCCACTCGACATTTTGAGGGCTGACATTCAGCCAGCTCGATTTAACTGTTGAACCGCTATGAATACTCAGCCCAAGCAGCTCCTTCTTGTTCGGGATGGATTCGTCCCGGGTATATTTCCGTCTCAGTGAGAGAACCGTGTCCCGAGAGCTTTTTTTATGACGATAGACGTCGGCACCCGTTGAATGATGAAGACACGATGGACGAAGCGCAGCAGAGCGCGGAGTTGGATAACAAATGTGAAAGTGGAAGTAATTATGTCTGGCGGTGTTCCTATCAGGAGGATTCTTCCTTTTCACCACGAGGCATACGAACCTTCCCCGCGAGGAGGAGTATATGTTTTATCGATTTTCACGCTGGTGTTTGGTGCGATGAGGCGAGAAAGGGAAAGTGCCTGGGCTGCCTACCTCGTTCCTTCGTGGTTGCGTGCCGCTTTTTTTTGTTCACTGGAGTGACTGGAAATTGCTCTCTCTCTCTCTGACCCTCTCTTTTTCTCTTGCAATATTGAAATGAGACCCTATCGCTAGGCCCGATGAAGGAAGTCCGTCCACTTACTGAACTTATTTTCCTCAGGGACGCCAAGCTTTCCAAAAGTGACCGAAACATCGCGAATGAGGTTGCTTGAGGAGACTGCCGAACGCTAATCGCGAGTTGGGTAATTGCCGAGAATTTTGCAACAACCTCTGAATTTCCTCGCCGCTCCATTAGCGTCGTGGTAAAAGACGAAGAAAATAAAAATGCCGGGGGAAAACGCAAGCGAAGACTCTTGAGCGATAAGAGCCTTTTCTCGTGATTGTTCCGGAAGTAAGATGCGCTGCGAAAATAGAAGAGCTCTCGCGTCTGGCATTGTCGGGTGGTAACTCGAGTGAGGGAAAATTGTTCGGGGGATAATAAGACCTCGCGGACAAGGGTGACTCCCGGGGGGTGGCGTAAAAAACACTCCGTGAACGAGTGTTCTTTGCGAATTACCGAGCCACGATGGAGCTTTTTATCGACAGCGGGAACGGGACAATATTTTTATATTCTTTACATACATGTAATGTTTTTTTTTTGTAACCTTTAACGTTCGTTTGCTTACACCCTCGCGAGCTTTTACGATCCCATCCCTTTCGCGTCTACTCCTACACTTGTCACTCCGCATACTTTCTGTTCCCGGGTGACCTCTTCCGGTCATCCATCCGAGTATCGCCGAAGTCGAATCGCGTCTCCACCACGGGCTATTTTTTATACCGGATCGGTGGAAAAGCTCGAGACTTTGTTCCCTGTACGGACTTTTAGAACTTTTTCAACGTCGCTCGCGGTCGTTGAAGAAAAAATTCACAAGCTCGAGACCATTCTCGAGGGAAGGTACAACGGTTGGGGAGGGGGGGGGGGGTGGAAAAATTTCTCTCGTAGAAAAAAAAATGTTCACACGCAAGGATTTTTTATTGTTCGAGCTCCCAGTGCAGGATGCACTGTAAGAAAGGGAGAGAGAAAGAGAAGGAAAAGGAGGTGAAGAAAAAAAAGACGAAGAGAAGGTTGGAAAGTGAGCAATCGATAGCGCCTGGCACTCTCTCTCTCTCTCTCTCTCTCTCTCTCTCTCTCTCTCTCTCTCTCCTTCTCTCTCCCTTGTGTAATCTGATCGCATCGGTGGTTTTACAGCCATCCAGGAGCTCGAGCCACATACATATATGCAACTCGGAGAAGAGAGCAAAATGCGCCCGATCTCACGAGGTAATTTCTCCGCGTATCAGAGCCCCAGCGATTTATAGGATACCGCCCGATTAAACGTTGGAAACACTCATTTAAATTTTACGAACCGGGATTCATTAACTTCCGTAGCTCGAAAGTTGTCGTGTCAACGGAGAAATTCGACCGTCAGCACGATCACGCTATTAATAATCGTGACAAAAACGAAATAATTCGAACATCGATTTTATCATTAATAGCATTTCCCAATCTTCATTGTAAATTTGAATTAACAATTTATCTCAAAACGTTATGGATTTGAGGGTAATAATAACCGCAAATGAATATTCCTGGATGTATAATTATTCGTAATTAACATCACGGAGTAATTATACTCGTTCGCAAGTGCTCATCATTTAATTTACCGGAATACAATATTTGTTGGCGAATTTGGAAAATAAAAATACCGGGGGTTATAAAAAGAACCCTGATCCATAATTGTTTATTCGAAGGATAATCATTCAAAAGCAATGGAGAATTTTTGTTTACTGACAATTAGCCTCTCTTCCTTTCTGCCTTCAGAGAGAGAGAGAGAGAGGGTAATTCTTAGAAAATAACAAATGCTTCATTCTTTTTTTCTTCTTTGAATGATTACTCCTTGAATCAGAAAATTCTGGACCAGGGTTTTCTTTCCATCGCCCCCGGTATTTGATTTTCAAAATACATATACTTATTAATATAATATTGATATAAATATAATTTAAGCTTCACTCAAAATTATAAGAATTGACAGCCTTTCTAGAGTCACATACGTTTTTTTTCTCTCTTGAAGTGCTCGATAAGATAAGGAGAGGTACACTTATATATAGTATTATGTTTAGAAATAATAAATACTATACTACATAAAAAAAAATATGCATTATTTTTTTTATTATCGATATATATTTATATATAATTTCCAAAGAAAACAATGTATATTTCATTTGATGTAGTTCAGTATATATTATTTCTAAAAATAATAATATGTTGCTATCGACCTCTCTATAATATAATAAAATATATAAAAAAAGAGGTATATAAATATATGTTTTTCTTTTTTGAAATAATGCATACGAAACTACGTAAAATAAAATATACATTGTTTTTTTAAATTATTTTCATTATAATTTCAAAAGAAAAACAATGCATATTTTATTTTTTAAAGTTCAGTATGGATTATTTCTAAATATATATATATATATATATATATATATATATATATATATATATAAATATTTACATTTACACAAACACATTTATATATATTAGGCATTCCACGCCATTTCACCTAGCCCGTGACCCCCACGAGAGCTGAAATTAACGAAAAAAAATGTAATAAAAAATCATTTTTCTTCATTGAATTCAGCACAAATAAAAAATAAACCGTTTCAGGCCTGTCGAAGCCGAATTGGAAATCACAAAATCATTAATAGCATTATTGGAAATTAAAATGACAAAAATCTTCTAAAAAAATATGAATAGTTCGAAAAAAAGAAGGAAAAATAGGCCCATGATGAGACCAGTCTTAAAAATCATAGAATGGGTCACTCTATTTTAGAGAATTAAAAAAAGGCAATCATCTTTAAAAAAGTAGTTTTCACTTCAGAAGCAAAAAAAAGTTGACGTTGATAATTGATCATTTTTTCATATTTTTTAACGAAAGTATGCTCCGAAATAAAAAAAAATATACATATCGACATTTGTCGATATGTCAATTAGTTCAGGAGTTATCAGCGTTTAAACGTTTCCAAAACTTCCGGAATCGACATTTTTAGGAAAATTGTATTTCATTAAAGAGAAGAGATAAACATCTAAAAATTGGTGTGGATGTTCCTTTCATGGGGTACAATGTTACAAAGAAAATCAGAAAAATAAATGTCCGGGGTCAGGGGCTAGGTGAAATAGCGTGGAATGTCTCATATGTAGTTTCCAGAAAAAAATATACATGCATTTTATTTTCTATAGTTCAATGTGTATTGAAAGTGTATTGAAAGAAAGAAAAAAATATACATGCATTTTATTTTCTATAGTTCAATGTGTATTGAAAGAAGGTATTCTATTCGACACTTGAAAGTGTCGAATAGAATACCTCAATAAATCGGATACCTTAATACCTTAAATACGAATACCTTAGTAAATAAAAAAAATCTACACTGTGACACTAACGATCTTTTTAATACAGGTTTTCACAATTTTTCACCGATACAACTGCCATTGGAGTTTCAAAGAAACCACAGCGCATGTGATCGACATTGCCTGTTAATTTTGCTCAACCAAATTGCGGATCGTCTACTTTTAATTACGAAATATGTATTAATGAAACGCTCAATGAAGAATCCGCGTTTGTGCGGATGCTATTGGGCATCTTCTTACGTCCGGAGGAAAAAAAATGGTCCAAATGGGAATGAGTTAGGAAAATGCATTTAGCAGCGTATATAAGCGAAGATTAGCAAGAGTCGTTAATCCTACCTTGAGCTGATGCTGCGGCCGTCTGAGAGCCCCCTGATCGCGTCTGCCGCCGAGACGATCCGCCTCTGCCTCGAGCCCTTCGATCGAGGATTCCGCCTCGCTCAGCCATGCCAAGAACTTGTCCAACGAGCGGTCGAAGTTGTGGAGGGAGGCCATCGCCGAATGGAGTAGCTTGCCACGATTGATTACACTGGAAATTAATAACAATGCGCGCGATTGTCGGGTAAATCGTCGATCGTCTGGGATAGGGCAAAATCCATTTCATCAAATAATATTAAATTGCGTTCTCGATTAAATTGGGTTTCGAATTAAAGTTTACCAAGTTTAATTGGGTAGTTTAAATGAGCATCGTGATATGATGATTTACTTAGTTGTAGAATTTTTATTTTTCACATTCACAAAGAATCGAACAATTTTTTTCGCGACACCTAATGCCGCAAGCCTCGAACGGAAAATTGCTTCTTTCGGTTTGTTCGGTATCATTTTAATCCGTCATTGTTATAGTGAGTTTGATTGGGTCATTAACATGAGCATCGTGATTTAACAATGATTTTCTTAATTGTACTATTTTCATTTTTCCATTCCAGAAAGAATCGAACTATTTTTTTGCGACGTGCAATGTCAAAAACGTCGCACGCAAAATGGCTTGTTTGGCCCCGCGATAATAGATTTAATTGGGTTTTTACAATAAGCATATCGATATGATGATGATTTTTTTAGTAATAGAATTTGTTTCTTCTTTCACAAAAAATCGATCTATTTTTGGCAATTCTTTATATAAGTGACTTTTCCGAATAATTTCGAATTTTTCAAAAATTCAAACAAACCAATATATGTGTCGAAATGTTCGAAAATATTTTATCACGTGTTTCCGCGAATTCCAAAACCCGATAAAATTTTATTCGGGGGGGGTTCCAGCTTTCCCCGACTGCATATCATCATTTACAACCAAATAAATGAGAAAATAGAACAAAAAATTTAGGCTCATTTTTTTTCAAGTCACTTATCTAAAGAATTACCCTATTTTTTAGCGAATGTCAAAGACCTCGAACGAAAAATTATTAGGGTTTCGAAATAAAGTTTACTGGCTGGAATTTGATTTTGCACGATAACTCATAATTTGCTCAAGCGATGCATGAACATTATTGTTCCTCGATTATTATCGTAATTGTCATTGATCTGACATTATCTTAGTTGAACAATTTTCTTTTATTTTCTCTGAAGTCGTTCAATTTTTCTTTCGCAAATGTTAAAGACCTTGAACGAAAAGTGGCTCACCTAGTGTTGAGATTGTTGTAACGTTGATTGATCATTTCGGTCATCTTCTTGACTCTCGTGGTATCGTCTTGCTGATAAACCGCAATGAGCTTCTGGGTCAGCTGATTGAACAAGTCGATCTGATGCTTGTACTGATGCAGTTCGGCATGAAGGGACTGAAATCATAAATAAAAAATGTCACGTCATACCAAAATGATCACTGGCAACCGGTCTAGCACGTCAAAACGATCTTTTTCCTCAGAGTCAATGAAACTCCGGTAGGAAAAGAGAAGCGTACCTTTTGCTCTCGTAGTTGGGCCTCGAGTACGTCGGCGGTATGCCCGACCGATCGCATCCTCGCTAATCGAGTTTCCTTCCGGTCGAGCCAATTCTCCACCTCGTTTCTCTTGGCGTCGTAACGCTGGCTGTCGCCAAGCATCGCGTCCAGCTGCGTCTTACGCTGCATCACCTTGGAATTCGTTTCGTCCCAGTGTTCCAGGAGCTTCGTGACTGAAACGGATCAATTTTCGAGATCACTCCGACGGCACACACTTGTTGGTTTGGATTCATTATTTTCATAGTTTAATATTCGAAGAAACGAACGGAAGAAGCGTGGTAGGCATTCTTTTTGTTCGCTTTCATATTTTTAGCAGCTTTGTGGCAACTTTGTTGGCAAAGCCTCGCCACAGCCGGAAGCTTTCACGATAATGGCAGGGGGTGGAGGCAACCCCGTCGTTCTTTGTCTCGAGCTACGTCCGTCGAAGCTCCCGGAATAATACGTCCGCGATAGACCGCGTGCAAGCGTCGATCAATGACCTGTGTACAGCTCTCATAGTTTCGGAGCACATTTTTGCACCCGGACAAATTTATCACACTCCCATAATAAATTATTCGCTAATTACAGCCCAATATTGAATTAAGAAAAACGCTTTTTTTGTCTTTATTTTTTGTGAAGGAAGGTTGCATGATTTTCTAGAAAAAAATGCAGCACGAAAAGTATTTACTTTCCGGAAGATCCGCTTTCGAGTCTCATCCGGAAGATGAGACTCGAAGGGCCGAGGCTTGGAGTGAGGTTAGAAGGGTTCGCGATACCTTAACGACCTTCGCCCTATTGTGTGCAGTTGCACCTTCTCGAGAACGACGAGAGTGAGTGGCTGATCTTTAGCCTCTTTGAAGAGGCTGCGAGGGAACAATCAAGGGTGCATCGTCATCATCATCATCATCATCATCATCATCATCATCATCATCATCAAGGCACCCTCTCATTCTTCATCCCTGTTTCCGAGTCACTCGATAATCTCGAGGTGCCACCTTGAGTGTTACTTCCAATCTCAAAGAAGTCAATCAATCATCACGAAAGTACAGCTTTTTTGTTGCCAAAAATTATGCCCACGATTGGGTCCGACTATGATCATTTTCATAACCAAAACAATTCCAATAAATACAAACGACCTCAAATAAATACCTACAATTGTGCCGGATTATCATAATTGAAATAAACAAACCCGAACGGATCGCACTATTTGCAATACGGAAAACGTAACAACGAAAAAATTGTGTTGACTTGCAACGTCAAAAAAAAACAGAGAAAAGAGCAACAGCTTCCTCGACGAGAAGATGCTTGGCCGGATGAACTGGAGCGAGAAAAATGAATCTGCCAAATCCGGCTGAACGTCTCCGCGGCTATTAGCTACCGTTTGCCTGACACTCGAAAGTTCCCCAAGTGCTGCTTATCCCACGAGTGGAATCTTTGCGGAGTAAGGAAAAAATTCAGCCGAATATAACGTCATATATAACTACTATATTCATATAACTACTCTACTATAATACTGTTACAACTTAGATTTTACCATTATCCTCGTTTTTTTTTATTGAAAAGATTTTTTCTTCAAGTCTAGAAAATTTGATGTAGTAATCGGTGATTTTAATTATTCTTGAATAAAAAAACATTCTATTTATAAAAATCATTATCTTTCAATTAAATATATGTATTTTGAAAAAAATGTCATCATGATATCGAATGTTTTTTTCACAAAGATTGTCATTTTCCTAAATAAAAAACTTTGAATATATATGTGTGTGTGTGTGTGTGTGTGTGTGTGTGTGTGTGTGTGTGTGTGTGTGTGTGTGTGTGTAAAATACAATATGTAAAAAAATGTATTAAACACAATTTTTTAGGCTAATATATATATATATATATATTAGGCTAATATATATATATATTAGGCTAATATATATATATATATATACATTATATTCCTTCTATTCTAAATGAAAACCTTTTGTTTTATGTTAATGTATATATATATACATTATATTCCTTCTATTCTAAATGAAAACCTTTTGTTTTAGCCTAAAAAATTGTGTTTAATACATTTTTTTAAAGAGAATAATGGTAAAATCTCGATTTTAGTAGTGAATACATAATTTATTTTTGTTTACTTGACGACTACATACCCTATTAACACACACACGCGTATATATATGTGTATATATATATATGTATGCGGGGGTGTGTAATGTACGAAGCTTTATGGACCGCCATCGACCCGCCATTTCCCGTCGAGTTGTCTTGCTCCTTTTTCCCGTTTATTCCTTTACTTTGTTTTTCACTGTTTCATTTTGTCTTCGTCCCTTCAATCACGCGCGCTTCTATACCGTAGGGCCGGTCTCTCCATAAATTGCAACGTAAATCCGCCACACCTCCCGGTTTAAAAATATCCCCTGGGTGGATGGAAAAGGCCACGGGTTGCATGCTACATATATATATATTATATATATATATATGTGTGTGTGTGTGTATGTATATATTTATATATGTATATAAGCCGGAAAGAACGAGACGCGAGGCAGCGTGGCATAAAATCCCTCGGGAAATTAGAAATTACCGGATACACTCCGCTGCAAGGATTATGCTCTCGCGTTTGCCGGATGATCGAAATACCGGCAAAGATTTAATAAAATTTCTCCCGTTCCGTTGAGTTGGATGCGCAAATTTGCGAAACCGTGGGCATCCATTTCTATCTTGTTTTGAATTAGAAAGGCCTTTTTTCTAAACGAGGTTTGAAAAAGAATGAAGTTTAGGTTTGAAAAACGTTTACGGGATGGTGAAGTTGAGACTTTTAAGGGGCTAGGATTTTTTTTTTTTTTGTAAATTGAGAAAAAAGATGACGTCCTATTTCTTTTTCGTTTTTTGCCTCTCTCTCTCTCTCTCTCTCTCTCTCTCTCTCTCTCTCTCTCTCTCTCTCTCTCTCTCTCTCTCTCTCTCTCTCTCTCTCTCTCTCTCTCTCTCTCTCTCTCTCTTCGGTGCTTTCCACCGAATGTGACAAATTTTTAAGCCCTGGGTGGTACGCAACTGCGAAAAATTCGGTGGAAAGACTGACAGATTTTATAACCTGTCTCGAATTATGGCTGACTCACCGGCTTCCTGGTAATCGTCGCATCTTTCGTAGAAAAACGCTATAGTAACATATCTATAGTCTGGACATCGACCGGACGGCGCGTCAACGGTGATCGATATCGCAACGCTACAGTCACGCAGCTATAGTCCAGCCATCGATCGCGAGCCGGCGTGAATATAGATCTTCGCATCCTTCCTTCAACGTCAACTCACACAGACAAGCACGAAGGCCCTAGCTGAGCATGCGCAGTTTTGCTTCGTCACACTGACGTAAATTTCTTCGCCGGGACGTCTTGTTGTGTGAGTTAGCAACACCTGTCACAATCACTCGGATTCACCGACACCAGCGTACACATCGATCTGCCGTGCCTTGCCGCCTTTTTCCGTCAGCTACACATCACTCACCATCTGCATCGCCCTGCTGTCGGTATTGTAGATCACGCACTAAACTGTATCGCTTTACTCTTGAGATGTCATCGACACGTTGCGGCATTTGTAATAGGCTTGTTAGTATGCGTGACGGGGGTGCAGAAGGCATTGAATGTTCCGGTGAATGTGGAAAATCATTTCATATCACGTGTGCCACTGCGAAATACGATTTCGAACCCGCCGATCCGAATAGTAGATTTGGTTTTCGCTGCGATCCGTGCGGGATGCAGCGTTCGCGTGTCACGCCTCGTACACCGGAACATTCACTTTCACCTGTGCGTGCTCTTGCGACCGATTCCATTTCGAGTGCAATGCTGCAAGACATACTCGCTGAAGTTAGGGAGTCTTCTCGCTCAACTAGGACCAGCTTTGCCTCTATCCACGACAAGCTATCTACTGTCGTTAAGGATATCAGCGAGATGCGTGCCGATATCACGCGACTAGCATCATCCCATGAAAATCTGTCTCAGCGTGTTTCTGATCTCGACAACAAAGTCGATGCTACGGTTTCCGAGAATCGCTCACTGAGTCAGAGAGTGGACGCGGTGGTCAGTGAGCTTTCGTGTCGTACACCTGACCCAACTTCGTCTGAATTGACATTGTCTGGCATCCCAATTCAAATTGATGATACACCCGAAAACATGGTTCACAAGGTTTTCGCGGCTCTCGGAATTCCGAATCTAGTCTCCGACATCCTTCAAATTAGACCCCTCTTCAAGGCAACTTCAGGTCCAGTCGGTCAGCAGGCGAGCACTTCTTCCGCCTCGAAAAATTCTACTAAAAGCTTTGTCGTCGTTCTAAAATCACCCAATGTACGAAACTTTATTATCGAGAAAAAACGCACCAAGAAAGCTCTGACAGTCAACGAAGTGTTTTCAATAGACATAGCCGGAAATCTTTATCTAAACGAAATGCTTCCCCCAGCTATGTATGCATTGTATCGCAGAACGAAGGCCAAAGCTGCTACGGCCGGTGTCAAGTATGTTTGGACTCGGGCAAACAATATTTATATACGTCGGTCTGATAAAGCTGAGCGCATCGTGATTCGCAGTGAGGCCGATCTCCAAAATCTAGCTTGACTAGATCCGTCCCATGGTCCAACGGTCAACCATCGGCATCCATCGCTTGACAAACACGAGTCGCGTACTCTCGATTGTGGCACCATCAAAATTGCTCAATTCAATGCAAATTCTATACTATGCCATCTTGATCTCCTCAAATCTGACATCTCCCATAACTTTTACCATATCATTTCCATATCCGAGACGTGGTTAACAAGCGACATCTCAGACTCATTAATTTCGCTACCGGGCTATGCGTTGATCCGAAACGATCGCACATGTAGGCGTGGCGGTGGGGTAGCCATATTCGTTCACAATTCTTTAAAGGTCAAGCTGCTTGCCACTTCAGCAAATATTCTGCTCAACGCTCCAGAGTTTATCATTATAGAAGTAAAAAATCAAGCGTCCGAATTATTGCTTTTTAGCTCTATTTACAGGCGACCTAAGGGTTTTCTTTTCGACGAATTTTTTGAGCAACTTTCGCGCTTTACCTTTGCTTATAAAAACATTATCATCGGTGGGGATTTGAATTGCAATCTGTTGGGTGATGGGTTTGAAGCAACATTTCTTCGCGATGCGGTCATGTCCTACTCGTGGCACATCGTCGAGTCGGCAGCTACTTTCCACACTGCGATGTGTGATTCATGGTTAGATGTCTTTATCATCGACCACCCTTCCAAGTTGTCTGCTTTCCATAAATCCCACGCTCCTTTCATGGCCTGCCATGACCTAATCGTCCTTACGTATACATTCGAAACTAGACCAGTTATTGATCGGGTGATTTCGCGGCGCTCATTAAATCGTTTCAACCAAGATACGTTCTGTGGCTCAATTTCTACGGCCCTCGCTGAATTCAACAATGGCTCAGTTACTGCATGCTCTGACGAGTTTCAGATTAATATTTGGCTAGACAATTTTCGTCGAATCGTTGTTTCGGTGCTCGATGATCACGCTCCCAAACATGCCTTCTGTGTACGCAGGCCGGCTGCACCTTGGTTGACGGCCGAGCTCAGGACTCGGATTAAACAGCGCAACATTCTCTTTAAGCAAGCTAAGCGATCTAATAGCGTTTTAAATTATGCCATTTACAGACAGCTTCGTGATACGCTTGCCTCCGATTTGAAATTGGCCAGAGGTGAATATCATCGGCAAAGATTGCTCGGTATTACGGATCCTGCTCGACTGTGGAAAGAATTGAAAATCTTAGGTCTCACTAAACCTAACACAGTCTCGCCGTTTAATTTCTTCTCACCGCCAGAATTGAATGATTTTTACGCGGGTCTATCGAATGTTCGTGATTCTTGTCAGTATGCCGATTTTCTTGGCATCATAAGCGAGCAAGGTTTGGGTGCCCCGATCTTTGAGTTCGTCGCCGTGGACGTAGAGAGTGTTTCAGCTCTTATTTCCCGTAATTCGTCGTCAATGGCTGAAGGCTCTGACGGTATCAGCTCTTTCTTAATTCGTAACGCTCTTCCAGCACTCTCACACACTTTGACTTCTCTTTTTAACACATGTCTAAAACTCGCCTACTTTCCTGACGCTTGGAAGCGCGCTGTGATCCGTCCATTACTCAAAACAAATCCACCCAAGTCACTCTCTGACACGCGACCGATTGCAAATTTACCTGAGCTCTCTAAGATTTTCGAACGTATAGTACATCAGCAAATAGTCAAATTCATCACTGCAAACAAAATCTTGGACAGTAGACAGTCTGCATACAGACAAGGACATAGCACACAAACAGCTCTTCTTCGAATTTGTCATGATGTTAGAAAAGCAGTCGATGATAGGCTAATTACAATAACGGTACTATTTGATTTCAGTAAAGCCTTTGATACTGTCCCACATGCCAACCTGCTTATAAAACTAAAGAGGATTGGTTTCTCAGATCATGTATTGAAATGGGTCTTTAAATACTTGACTTCTCGATCACAAGCTGTCATTGACGACGACGGTCACAGCTCCGACTGGCGGGACACCTTTACCGGAGTACCCCAGGGTTCAGTCCTGGGACCATTGCTCTTTTCTCTGTACATTAACGACATCGGATCAGACCTTCGTAACACTCAATACATGGTATTTGCCGATGATATACAAATATACCTAAGCTGCCCACCTGCTGATATCACCAGTGGCATCAACAGGATCTCAGCCGATGTGCGGACGGTTGCGGGTTATGCTAATATAAACGGCCTTAAACTCAACTTGCGAAAATCCTTGGTACAGATATCCGGCAGTAGGACTTTTATAAATCAGGTACAACTAAATGAACTATCACCCATCGTGGTTAATGGTACCACATTACCTTACGTAACTGAAGCCCGCAACCTCGGCGTGATTATGACATCAGATCTCTCTTGGCGCAAGCACGTCGGATTGATATCGCGTAAAGTAAATTATTCACTGCATAAATTAAAATACCATCAAAACGCCTTATCACGTGAGGTTAAAACTTCTCTCATTTCGACGCTTATTTTTCCGATTCTTGATTATTGCTGCTTGGTCTATAATGATTTATCTGCCGAACAAAATCACAAACTCCAGAAACTTGTAAACTCTACCATTCGGTTTATTTTCGGTCTACGTAAGGATGTCCACATCACTCCATATCGCCGTCAACTTGGATGGTTGACTGTTAGAGCAAGGAGGTTTTATTTCATGGGGATCATGGTTTTCAATATTTCTCATGGAAATGCTCCAGACTACCTGATACAATTATTTCCACCGTCTCTACCATCACTTTACCCGGCTCGACGTGATTCCACTGAGACTTTCCACATACCTCTGCATCGCACCGCCGCTTACAGGAATTCGTTTGTATTAACTGCAAAATATTTCTGGCATTCGCTTCCGTCTGTTGTCAGATCCTCACCCAGCCTTGCAATTTTCAAATCCAGGCTGTTTTCACACCTGTTCGAACTCGATGTTACTAGTAGCTAAGTTTACCGGGATGGTTCATCGCCGTCATTCACCTTCATGATCATTATATTATGTTGTTACCAATTATATATCATATATTCACGTTATTTTATTTTTACTATTTTTATTTTATGTTATTTTTATTTTTATGTTTTCCACCGATGTTATTACTTAATCGAATCATTATTAGGCTTTTGGTTTATATAGTATCATTATTTACTTTATTTCTTTCGCTACTCGAAATTGCAAATTTTTGTTCTTATTTTTATTCTTTGCAATTTATTTAATTTAATTTTTTAATTTTAATTTTAATTTTAATTTATTTTTTTTTTTTTTACTTTGTATTGCATATAGCATATTATAACTTCTGTCTTTTTGTAATTGCCTCAAGGTTTTGACCAAGGCATAATAAACACAATCAATCAATCTCTCTCTCTCTCTCTCTCTCTCTCTCTCTCTCTCTCTCTCTATTTCTCCCGTCCGGTTTTTGAGTCTCGGTTCGCGCCCGCGCCACCTCTCTCATTCTGTCTCGCCCTCTGCCACTCTGTATCTCCCTGTGAGCAGGAACTTTTTTTCTTACACCCGAGACTCGTCCTGTGGCCACAGATAGTGCAATTTGCATTCGGGTGGCACAAACCTGTCGCATGCGATCGGCCAATGTTCGCTATTCCTTCGAGAGGCCAAGGGAGAAAGCGACTTTTTTCCCTGCACCCCTACGCGAGCCAGACGCGATACTCCAGAACTTCCCACATGCGTTTAGTACATCGGAGATACATCCGTGTGGTCCACGATTCGAAACTTTCGCAGATACGAAGCTTAATAATTCGGACCATCACTTCCGAACTTGCTGCATCAAGGACTGAAAACTTTTTCGCTACAAATCTCGAAATGGGCGAATTTCGATAGACGCGAATAGCGTACAGCCGCCGGATGCAATTTTATATGTATAATGGTTATAAATGCGGTAAAACTTAAATTAAGGGGTTACCCCCACTTGCGATTTTGAAAAAATCGATTTTTTTTATTGCATTTTTTTGAAGTATAAGTATCCGGGCCCATACTTCTGTATGGGCCCGGAATAGATGACTCTATGTAAGTTTACAAAAAAAAATATTTTCTTCGTGTAAACTGAAATTGAAACTTTAAACGCGTTTTTCTCAAAATGGCATTTCTGAAGTCGGTGACCAAGATTACTCGAACACTAATGAACCGATCTTCTTGGAATTTGCAGGCTTATTTAATACATAAAAATGTCGTCTTTAATCGTTCGATTTTTTTTCGAAAAAAATGGCCGTTTTATAGCCAAAAAACGGCCGTTTTTTTTTCGTTAAAATCGAACCATTAACTTTGACTGTCCGCCATTTTGTGAAAAATGAATATTTTTTAAAATTCTTCGATTAAATACTAGTTTATACTTATATTTGACTAAATCCATCCGCATTTTTTTTCAGATGATCCACTTCGCCGCAATGTTGGTCACCGCAAACCGTGTATATAAAAACATTATTTCATTGACGGCCATTTGCCACTAAACAATGTAATATTTTTCAATAAAAAAATTACTGAAAATTCTTCAAGATGTGTTCTTTAAGATGGTATATTGATCGATTAAAAAAGTTTTGTAGTTTTCTTTAAAAAAATTCATGAAAAAGGCCTTTTTTGCGCTACAAGTAGGGGTAACGCCTTAAAAGAATAAAAATGACAAAACAAAAAATGAATATAAAATAATAAAAACTGAAAATGAAATAATAAAATGTCAATGGCGACAATATAAAGAATGCCGTTGCATTTTTTTTCATTTATAAACATCATTTGGATTGTTTTATTATTTTATTTGGATTTTTAATTTTGTATTATTTCCATGTTTCTAAATGCAATTTTTTTAAACCCAAACAATTTTCAAATCATGTTTATAAATGCAAAAAAGTTGTTTGGGTTGTTGTACATATATCCCAAGCAAATCCAAACATTTTTTTGCATTTGTAAACAATATTTTTACTGTGTCCGGCGATAAAAAAATTAAACATTATATATATAATGCTTATAAACGAAAGAAATAGTTGTCTCGTTATATACTGTTAGTTAATCCACAGAATGAAAAAAAAAACCTTTCGTCTTTCGTATTTATTACATGAAAAGTTGAGTCTTCAACGATTTCGGTAATATATCTCGGTGGATGATAATTTGGGATTTTTTGTTTCACTTTTCGTCTTACTCTGATATATTCGGAAGGATCGTATTACACATACAGATAAACAATTTTTATTTCGAGGATTATTAAAGTAAGCGTGACCCTCTTTTTCCCCATCTAACCTTTCGACCACAGTATAGAAAAAATAAGTGAAGTTTTTTTCGCGAGTTCCAATTCACTTATAAAATCAAAGACTGCAGTGAGGCAAAATGCAAAATTGCAACCCTTCGCCGAAAGACCCGCTCCGCGATTTCTCATCGTCACGGTTTCCTCGGGTTAAATATTCCTCGCGGTTCCTTTTTGGACGGAATATTTGTATATTTCATCGAGAGGCCGAGGAAAGTTGCGAGTACAAAGCCGACAAAAGTTGTTTTATCATGAAACAATTAAGGAAGTAGCAGGGGGGAGTATCGAATGTTTCAGGGGTGGAAGAATAAATACAGGGTCCATCTTAAACGAATGGGCGAGAGAGAGGCAGGCTCTCGTTACGATTGCCATCGATCGTCCCTCTTTGACAAGTCAGTTAACGCGCTCGGAATCGTAATAAGTTTTCCTCTCTTTGTTCAATTCGTTTTCCCTCCGACCAAAACTTTGATCTACTCTCTCCATTCCTTTCGTATTCCCCTTCGAGCCCTTTTCTCTCTGTGTTTCCTTTCCCTCCACTTTTCCTTCCTTCTATTTTATGTTCTTTTCTTCATTCTTTTATTTTCCCTTACTTCCTATACTTCGCGTACTTTTCTCGTTGCCGCCTCGCCACAGACAGGCGGGCGCCTCCGCACGTGACTCGAAAACTTTAAAATTCTTGCGGTTCCATACAGACCCGAGATGGAAGGAGCAAAAGAGAGATTTTTCCTCATACGGATTAATCCCACACTTTTACATTATCGAATAATTCGCGAGGTGAGTGGAAAAAAAAACACCACGATATAGTAGAGCCTCGAAGGCCTCATCTTACAGTGGTACGCGCGAGCTGAGCGAGCTACCAGTTACGAAGCGCTGCCCCTTCCCGCGGCTAGCGCGTGCGGTCAACGAGCGAGCGCGGCCAGTAGAGAGGGGGAAACTGCCACATCGTGTTTAATTTTCAAAGTGAAATAGTTCTGATAAAAATGCACCTTATTCATAGAAATTACTGCAAAAAGCTTGGAAGGCTGAAACAGTTCGAATTATTTTATGGATCTTCAAAACAACTTTTTATAATTTTGTATAATTTCATTTTTTCTATCTACAGTACAAAATGAATACTCGAAGAAAAAAATTCCCGAAAAATAAAGTCAACAGCCATCAAAATATGTTATCAAAATGATCGAAGACTCAACTTTCAACGTGATTATTTTAAATAACTTTGAACATTCAATATGGGATTATTTGAATTCTCAAGGCAAATTAACACTATGCAATAAATAATTACAACAAAATATAATAATTGTAATAATATATGATAAAATGTGTAGTTTACGATATACAATTTTGTTTATGAAATCGATGAGTTTGCAAAATTTTCGCGACCGGTATGCGGAAAGAATTTTTTTTGAATGTACCACTATTTTCATTTCCGACGAGTCAATAGTGAAACACCCTCTCTATCTCTTGTTCTCTCTATCTTTTTCTTTCTCTGTTGATACGAAGTCGATTTAACGGATGATGGATAACGCATGCGAAGACCCCCATACCCCCCCTTTGCCAAGTTCAAGAACAGAGGGAAAAACTTTACCGAGACACGTTCTATCGGAAATTAAATAATTCAGTGCATCGACTCCAAGAGAGAGCGAGAGAGAGAGAGAGAGAGAGAGAGAGAGAGAGAGAGAGAGAGAGAGAGAGAGAGAGAGAGAGAGGGAGAGAAAGTGAGATCGATCTCGTGCCACGTGTCCTCGGGGGATATGACGAGACATCGTACTTCAACCATCGGGGAATACAATTGAATGTGGCTATATAATAATACACCTGCCCCGATCGAGGTCGTTGGCATCGTCGAGTTCCGCGCTGAGTTTTCCCCAGGCTAAGTATCGAATTTTTATCCTATTTGGATGTTAATTCGCTAAAGGATAAGAATTATTTACAAACGACTGACAAAGGAAAGTTACTCGATTAATACTTTTTTTGTAATTTTATAAAAACACGAAGTTGTTCGAAAACACCTGTAGAATTTTTATGCGGGAGTAGTGTTTTCTTTGTTCGACACACCCCTTTTTCTGCACGAAATATGGCAAGCGGTCAGTCTTGTTCGAATTTGTTCCTTTTGAGACACAGGCCACGAACTTCCGCACCTCTGTTGTTACGCGCTTTCCAGTAACAATGAAATTAGACAACGCGATTGTCTAATTCCATTATGAAGGATGAAGAGGATAGAAGTTCGAGGAAACGTAATTGTCTTGCAACGATTCTCGCCAATGCTTAAGGAATGAGGATTGATCAGCTAATAGACGGTGCTGTCAATTCCAAATAACAGACGATACCTTTAACATGGCTGCAATTATCGTGAATTCAGACTTCGTAAAACTTCAGGCTTTTTGCGCCAATGTCACTCAAATTTGTCATTCCATATTTCCCGAATAAAGTCATGAGCAGCCGACTCACATACGTATCTACCAAAATATATAAATATTATTTCCAGATATACATATCTATGTGTGTGTATATTGTATTCCCTCGAAAAAACTCCAAGAGAACTATTAGAGAAAAAAATGTGGTGCACTTCTGGGCCGGCATTCGAACCTTTCGATTGCCGGTTGACTGCTCTAACCACTGAGCTATGCCAGCTCGCTTACCTCACCTTTCTCGGATAGTCTCAATATTCGTAACGCAACGTTACAATATATATATATACAATTATTATTATTACTGTTATTATTATTTTTATATTGTGTATTATTTTTCTTATATTATAATATATATTTTTATCTATTCAAACATGAATAAGGGATTTCCGAACCTACTACGCATGTATTACATAGAAATTGGATTTAAACGTCTCAAACAAGGGTGGACTGCGCGTCAAACGAAGCAGAGAGTGGATCGAGTAACCGGTGTTGTTGAATAAATAATGAGGCCCACTTAACAACCCACTTTTACAACCTCGTTGTCTCTTTTTTTTCCATCGAGCGATTTTATCAAAACGTCGGATTTACGAAGGCTCAGGTGGTATCTTCGCGAACTTTGCACGCGGAGACCCAGTTTGGAACGCACACGCGGTTGGTTATACTTCCCGTCTATAAACTTCGCGATACCCCCACGGGAATCCCTTTTATGCTCCTTACGTCGAGTTTCGCGTAAACTTTTTTTTGTTCTCTCGCGCACGCGGCTTACTTCTTCATTTTTGTTTTACGTCGAGGAGCACGCGGGAAGGGATAATATAGACGGAGCGTAATATCTTTGCATAGATCTATAGATAGAGAGAGAGAGAGAGAGAGAGAGAGAGAGAGAGAGAGAGAGAGAGAGAGAGAGAGAGGAATTACAAATTTGTATACAATATATTATATATGTTACAGTATTTCGTATCCTGAATTTCTCCTTTCTCTCTCTCTCTCTCTCTCTCTCTCTCTCTCTCTCTCTCTCTCTCTCTCTCTCAAGGCGAATGCTACAAGTATGGATGGCATATCTATGCAGATGATGCGCATGATATGGCCAGAAATTTGTGGGCGGGTCCTTCACCTTATGAATCATGCGCTAATGCCTTCAGAGTTTCCGCTGGTACGGAAAAGGGAGCTGGCGTATCCAGTTCCAAAAAAGAAGGCACCGGCGATTGTAGAAGACTATCGTCCTATCTCGATTCTCTGTCATTTCTCGAAAATCATGGAACGAATTGTAGCGGAACAAGTGATGCATTATACAGCCAGTATATACTTAGCAGTATACAGCCCAAATGATAGACATCAATCTGCATTTGAAGAACACCATAGCACTCAGTCTGCGTTGTTGCGTATTATAGATGATAAACGACTTGCAATAGATAAACGAATGGTACCGATCTTTTTTCTATGTAATTTTTCAAAAGCATTTGATTGTGGCCTGCGTCTTGGAAAGCTCGATAATCTGCGATTTTCAAAAGGTGCAATACCGTGGTGTCGTGCGTATTTGAATGGCCGCTGCCAGGCACTATATGACAATCGAGGACATGAGTCGGAATGGGGATGCCTGTATTCTGGTGTGCCGCAGGGTTTCGTACTTGCTCCACTACTTTCCTCTATGTATGTCAGCCATCTTCATACCGTTGTACGGCATGTATGCAGAGGACCTTCAAATATACCTACATTGTCCACAATTGGAGATTGCAAACGGAATTGCCAGCGTGAACTGAGACATTGATGCGATTTGTGAGTGGTCATCAGTCAGGCTTGGGATTGAACTGTAAGAAAACTAGAGCGATGATAATCGGCTCAGCTCGTTATTTAGCGCAGCTTGATCCTACTCCTCTTCTCCATATCTGTGTAGAATCAGATGTCATACCACTGTTTGACTCTCCTACCTGTCTAGGTGTATGTATCGACCGTACACTCCCATAGTGTGAGCATGTCATAAATGTAACTGCGAAAGTAAGAGCAACAACATACCAGCTCAAGCTCTGATGTCGACAACTATCAACAAATGTGCGGAAAATGCTTGTCTCAGCCCTTATACTGCCACCCATTGATTATTGCAGTTTACTAACTGATATTACGGAAGATCTGAATACACGACTCCAGCGGGCGCTTAATGTTGGTATTCGATTTATATTTGGCGCGAGGTGTGATGATCATATCACACCGTACTATTGTAAACTGACGTGGTTGAAGGTTGCTGAGCGGCGTAAATTAATGTCGGCAATGTTCATTTTTAAGATATGCACAAATAAACAGCCGGAGTATATGCTGAAACGCTTCATACAATCTGAGTGCACATATGCGAATAAACTGCGACGACCATCGAAAATCGGCGACTATGTTGTTCCGACTTGTCGTGCAAACTATTACCTACGATCCTTTGTAACAATTGCGTGCTATGTCTGGAACGGAATTGTATACAGGCTATCCCAGAACTGAATCCGTTCCCTCGGATGGGGGGGTTGGGGGTGAAATTCCGAGTTGATTGACATAAGCTGAGACGCACAGGTCCGTCTCAGGCGCGATACCCCCACCACAAATTCAAACAAACCGATCCATGATGAGAGTGGGGGAGGGAGAATAATGAAGCATAACAACTCAAGTGGACAGGTACGACCTTTACGGACACAAGTGAAGACAAACAATGTACAAGGTCACAAAACAATAAGCAGGAAGAAAGACGAGGGAGAGAAAAAACAGAAAAGAACAAAAACAGTCAAATGTATAAAAAGTTAACAATAAGAGGGAGAAAACAACAAACAAAAACAGTATAAAACAGACTTTATTGTTATTATAGTGTTTTTTTTCAACTATTTAGAAGTAGGTAAAAAAAATTGTTTAAGGGGTTACCCCCACTTGCGATTTTGAAAAAATCGATTTTTTTTATTGCATTTTTTTGAAGTAAAAGTATCCGGACCCATACTTCTGTATGGGCCCGGAATAGATGATTCTATGTAAGTTTACAAAAAAAAATATTTTCTTCGTGTAAACTGAAATTGAAACTTTAAACGCGTTTTTCTCAAAATGGCATTTCTGAAGTCGGTGACCAAGATTACTCGAACACTAATGAACCGATCTTCTTGAAATTTTGCAGACTTATTTAATACATAAAAATGTAGTCTTTAATCGTTCGATTTTTTTTTCGAAAATAAATGGCCGTTTTATAGCCAAAAACGGCCGTTTTTTTTCGTTAAAATCGAACCATTAACTTTGACTGTCCGCCATTTTGTGAAAAATGAATATTTTTTAAAATCCTTCGATTAAAGACTAGTTTATACTTATATTTGACTAAATCCATCGGCATTTTTTTTTCAGATGATCCACTTCGCCGCAATGTTGGTCACCGCAAACCGTGTATATAAAAACATTATTTCATTGACGGCCATTTGCCACTAAACAATGTAATATTTTTCAATAAAAAAATGACTGAAAGTTCTTCAAGATGTGTTCTTTAAGATGGTATATTGATCGATTAAAAAAGTTTTGTAGTTTTCTTTAAAAAAATTCATGAAAAAGGCCTTTTTTGCGCTACAAGTGGGGGTAACGCCTTAAAAAGAAATGAACGGAATTTTTATACAGAACTAAATTCTTTTTCTTCGCAGGGATCAAACTGAATCTCATGTATAGGTAGACACGGACGTTACGGAAGCGATAATTTATTCCCGACAGAATAAAGTGCTCCTTGTATGAAAGAGAGTTCGGACTGCCAGTCGATGAGGGTCGCAAAGTTTGCCTATATAAAGTATAAGCACTTCCGCCTTCTCCGGCGAGCTTAATAAGGAGAACTTCGTTATTGTCAAATGTTTCCCGTAGCTATACATAACCGAGGGGAGCGCGAGCGAATAAATTATTTCATAGTCAAACACACGCAACCAAACACATACACGTATACGTGTAAAAATCGCCCACTCTGGCGTATTTTTTGAACCCACGGTGATAAATCTATAAATAAATGTGTAAGATAGGGGGGGGGTGGGGGCGGTTGAATCAACGTACCCTGATGAGGGCCATGATCGAGATGTCGTCGAGCGCGCTGTTCAGGCGAGTCGTTGCTCGCCCGGCCATGATCCGACATTATCGGCGAACCGTCGGCACTGTGCCGAGCCAAATTAATGCCGAGAATCGGTGAACTTTCCTCGGAGTCTCTTCTCAGTCTTACGGCAGCGTGCATCGGATCCTGCTGCTGTTGCTGCTGTAGCTGAGTAGCGATGCGCATTGGCATCCTCAGAGAAACTTCGCGCCCTCCGTAAAGCGAGTCTTGAATTATCCTCTCCGGTGCATCGAGCGCTATGTACGTATACATATATATACACCCACACACATACATGTACACATATATATGTATACAGCGTAATTGACAATTAGTAGGATTCTCTTTGTGAGCATATAGAGTGTGCCGTGCGCAAAATACTTTTTTTTGTTATTGTCGCGCGACAAAAATTGTCCGAGATATTCGCGTTTAAAGCCCGAGTAGCGAAGAATGGCGCAGTAGTTGCTCACGCGCGGAACGTGCAAGCCGGATTGAGCGCGGCTTCGATTTGACTTTCGGAAAAGTGCATTTATATTCCTTCGCTAAATTATGAACACGGAGACTTGCTTCGCAAAACGACAATACGATTTGATAATTGTCGTTTATCGTTAGAGGGATCTTCTCACTTTAGACGCTAAAAGAGGCTGTTTTCATGCATTTTTTAAATAGGTTTAAATTAGCGGTATTGATATAAAAGTTGTTACACTTAATAAATAAACTTTCGAAATACGTAAAAAAAAATTATGTATTAATGTAACCGAAACAAACTTTAAATGCGTTTTTCTCGAAACAACGTTTGCGACGGCTTGTTGATAAAGTCTTCGAAACTACTGAATCGATCCTTATGAAATTTTAACCACATATTCTTTACAACTATAGCTATAGCGCAAGTCAAGGATTTTTTAAATTTTGACGTTTACTATTTTTTTTCCAAAAACGGTGTAAAAACACGTTTTTTTGTTTTTTTTTTCGAAAAATGTCCGCCATTTTGTTATTTTTGCATATATGAAAAATCGTATGCTATGCGCTATAGCCATTAAGGATGTATGGCAGCTACTGCAGAGTCGTTACAGAACTGATTATGCAATTTGCAAAAATTGCATTTAAAGACTAAATAAAATAATTGTAGTATTCATTGAAGCTAAAAAGGAGATTTACCACAGCTCAAAGTAAAACATGCGGTACAGAAAGAAGAATTTTCAATGTTTAACTGCAAATTTAGTTGCTGATTTGATGTACGTTTTCCCTGACGTTGTCGTGGTTACGACATACGAGCTAAAGAAATACGAAAACGGTCCCATTTAACTCGCAATATCTCGCAAAATATATGGGCACATGTCGATTTTTTTTTAACGTATCATGCATATTACAGCGATACCGCACAAAAGTTTTTTTTACAAAAGAGTACTCCGGAAATACCTTTTTTGCCAATGTAAAGGGAATTTTGGACGTACAGTCCTATGTTCCCCGTGTTAAATGACCCAACTTTGAATTCGTTTATCTCAGCATTCACGTGGGCAAATTTTGTTTTTTTTAATCTCAAAAAGTTCTCGATATTTTCCTTTACAATATCAGTGAGTTTCAATTCGAACAGTAGTAAATAAATTAGTTGCCATACATCCTTAACATACTGAATCTAAAATCGTTTGATTTTTTTGTTTCAGATGATCGATCTCCGAGATTTCATCAACAGCGCAGATCTACAATTTTTTAGGATATATTTTTAACTACCATTTTCGTCTATAAATAGTGACTTAAATAAATCAATTTTTTTCTTAATGCATTTCGCAAGAGTATTTATTAAGTGTAACAACTTTTATATCAATATATTTATATAAACCTATCAAAAAAATTTATGAAAATCGCCTCTTTTAGCGTGTACAGTAAGAAGACCCCTTAACACGTGAAGAAAAAAACAAATTCGTGCGTGAGAAACTGACGTGCCATTGTTTACTCACAAGGAACATCACTAAAGTGTCCGCCTTCGATTTTGTTAAAACTCATATACGTGATAAGGCATTGACAACTATTGGACACATATTTTTTTTTGTTAATCTGCGGAAAAACGTCTTTAAGGGGGGAAACAACCCCTGAAAGGATGGCGTGTCAGCCCTAATTTTTTTATAATTCTATAGTGTATTTTTCACCGCTTAACATTAGATCAATTTTAGTTTTTCTTCCATTCAGATCGATGGACTGCTCGTGGGTAAAACTGCAAAACCAACCCTCGGAATACTTTGAGAGGTGATTTTCCCCCTGAAAATGGTTTTCCGCAGACAAAAAAGTACGTATCTAATAGTTTACAGTGCTTCGTCACATATATGGGTTTCACAAAATAGACGGCGGACACTTGAATGATGTTTCTTGTCAGCTTTGGACTTTGAACGGGAATATGTTGGCCAATTTCTGTCGCACGACATTTGAACTCTTCGTTGACACACTTATATTTAGCCACGATTTTAACACACTGGCTCAATTTCACCCGAATAGTACTTCGTCCACCTGCCATTAACAACCTCTGGTCGGTTTTTATTGAAAAAAAAAAACCAAGGATGCCCTTTAGATATTTCTTAATATATCTGCATAATTGAAATTCGGCAAGTACAAAACTGAATTGTTATAAAAAAATATTTAAAACTTTCAATTTTGGAAAAGTGTGCATTTTATTGCAAATTCGTCCGGGTCAAAATGACCTAGTGTGTCAACGTGGAATTAAAAAGCGTCTTGCTCGCGACTAAACACACGCACACACTGAATGCTCACGAAGTGAACGCTGATAGTTGTCAATCACTCTCTATCTGTCAATGGAAAAATCTTCAAAAACGATGGAGAATCTTTTTCATCGACTAATCGCGCAATCACGAGGCAAATCGACGGACGCTTGAACGCGAAAGAAAAAAAAGATCGATCACGCCTATTTCAAATGCAACGTTAATTCCCCAATTACTTTGATGACGCCTTTATTATTGCAATATTCTCCGAGCCGAGAACACGCCAATATATACATGAGGAAACCAGCTCGCGAAGATTATCGCAATCCTTTGACAAGTTGATTGGAGTTCTAGGGTGGAAAACTCGTATTATACAACGGGGCAACAAGAGTCGCCTCGGCGAATGCAGTCAGGAAGCTTTCACACGGAGCAGCACTCTCATGTGCAAACTTCTCGAAGAGAGAAGCATAACTAACTTTGAACGTAGCAGGCTACGAGACTACGAGGGGTGCACACTTGCACAAGTGTCGAGCTGCATAAGGCACATGGCATATAGTTACGTCACTGACGAAAATTTTATCCATATATGTATATACACCCTTGGCCAAAAGTATGAAGCACCCTGTAATTTTTCTATGCGAACAAAAAATCGAATAACTCGGCGCAAAAAAAATCGTAATCCGATTTCACAAACGGCGTTTTAAAGAGGATAAAATCAGCTTCATTTTGCTTTTTCATTTTTATTTTTGCGATTTTTTTGTACCCGGTATGTGATTTTGAAAATGCCGGTTTGTCACGATTTTCGCACTTTGCGGAATCACGTGCTGGACTTAAAAAAAATAGTAATCTCATCATTTACTGACAAGATCTTTGAAAATGATTTTTCTTGAAGGTTTTTTTCTTGAAAAAACGGCAGGTCGACGATTTGTCTCATTAATGTATTGCCGTTACTTTGAAACAAAGATGTTTTAAGGAAAATATCAAGTTAGTAAATGGGTTTACAATTTTTTTCGCTGAGATTTTCGATTTTTTTCCGGATACAAAAAATAAATGGGTGCTCTATACTTATGGCCAAGGGTGTGTGTATGTGTGTGTGTATATATATATATATATATATATATATAATAAACATGTATGCGAGAACGTAAAGAGAAAATCTGAAAATGGTGCAATCTTAAGAAACAACGGAAGCGTAACAAGCCAAGAATCAGTATGAAGGAAGAGTAAGAGTTTCGCGAAATATTCCCATTGCACTGACCCGCTGTCGGAACTCTAACGAGAGCGAGCTTTAGGAGAATATTGCAAGGGATAAAAAGGCTCAGAATTGTCACATTTGAAATTTTCGAGCGAGAAGAAGAGCACCAACGACAAGCTCGTAGAGCTGCGGGGCAGCATCAGTGGTAAAAGAGACAGAGGGTTGAGATGAGAAACAGGAAGAGAGAAAGAGAGAGGGTGTAAAAGCGACGAGAATTCGCGTCTCGTTAAACTTTGCTCGTAAAAGATAATGGAATATGTTTTTCAAGATGTAATGACGAATATATGTATATCGAATTACACGATTCTCTTCCGGTACCCGGAAAACGAGATTTTTTGAAAAATATTTGTACCCACGTGTATCTTTTTTTCCATCCATGTTTTAATTATTTGATTATTCATCTTTTTTTAGATATTGATGTTTTGTTGTACTTAAAAAAGTGTACAATTGTATTTTTATTTCGTTTTTGTTTCAGTTTTATTTTTATTGTTTACTATCCCGTATTTTTTGGTATAGGGTTTAGTACAGGGTAAGCACGAATAAACCTAAACAAAGTTTTTCGAAGAATACCCGTATGTATGGATAAAAATGTTTTTCAAAAAATTAAATTTTTCGGCTGCCAGAGGAGTATCATGGTAGTCGACTTATGTAAAAGACGCGGTGATTTGTTCTTAAAGAAGTTAGCTCGTTACGCGAAGATTTTTCACAAGTGTACGAAGGGACGAGGATATTGAACGACGCAACTCGTGATTCTCCTGACTACAGTCCTACAAAAAAGTGTCACGAGTACGATAGAGGATAGATGACGAATAATAAAAATTGCACGGATGAACAACGCTGGACAAACTTCCTCGAGACGTGGCAAAAATCCGCCAAACGTCGAAAACAAAAAAAAAACCAAAACGAAATCGATAAATCTTCATGGAAATGGGAGAAGTAATCGAGAAACGTTGGTCCATGAACGAGAAATTCGATATTCCATTCAGGATGCATACTCACAAATTTCGCCCCATTCCGTGCTATCTGCACATACGTCACATCATTTTACATACACACACACATGCACACGTTCCTCGCTATTTTTTCGCCTATCGATCAGGTCTGTCGATTTGCCTCGTGGGCGAATCACATTTAACACTCGGACCTTGTTCTCGCGCGCGTCGCATCGGATTCTCGTCTCGAACGCGGTACGCGGAATAGTTCAACGACGTATATATACCTCTATAAGTGCATATGCGGCTGTATGGGGAATTTCGTGCCCCCGCGAATACGTGTCGCCACCATGTTGGCAACACACTAATTTTTCATATACTTCCGAGAGGCTTTGTTTTAGTCAGGATCGAATATAATGATAATTATATAATGATCAAAAAGAAAAGTAATATGTGTGAGTAGAAAGTTATTGTGTATTTTATTTTCATTTTATTGAGGAACTAAAATTATTTATTGGGAGGCAAGGTGAACAATATATATTATTAATGGATTAATGATAAAGTATATATCAAATAATAGACAAGAAAGATGCAAAGACACTAATGTTTGAAATGTTCACAAAAGGGTTTGTTTGGTTTCGGCGAATAGATCGAAAATAATGATTATCATATCATAATAAGAAAGGGAAGTAATATGTATGCGTAAGAAATCATTGTATATTTTATTTTGTTGAAGAATGGATAATAAATGAAAATAAATAATAATTAATGCGAAATTATTCGTACGTTTTAAAAATATTTTATTGAGTTGTTAGGTAAATAAAATACATCAATAATGGATTAGAGATAACAAAGTACATATACAATAGTAAAAATGATCAAGAAAATTAAGCACGTAATGATAATAATGAAATATCTCATATAGAAAAAGAACCGGAAGCAAGATGCTCTGAGTCAAAATACCGATTTGGCACAGCATTCCCCATATACGCGCAAATATATATATAGTACAGTATAGATATATATCGCCCTTTGCCTATTCCACGAGCCTGGAGACACGTACAGATGGTAGGATATAGCGAGGCCTTCGTACCTTGATGGAAGCCCGAAGGACGAATTGGGATTCCAGAAGTGGCGAGACCCGAGCGGGACATAGCCGGTGAACCGCCAGGATGATGATGCGTACCAATGTTGGAGCCGATAGGGCCAATGGGTGCACCGACGAGGCCAGTTGGACCAAGAGGATTGACAAAGCCGTGGCTGGGGCTCGCGTGTTGCATCGAGCGGCTTGGCTGCACCATACCGGGCAATGGAATACCGCGTGGTATTTGAATCTCGTGGGAGTGCACGATCGTGCCGGATGCGGCGGCTTGATGCGGATGATGATGATGACCACCCGCTGATAAGGTTGGGCTATCACCGCCACCACCACCGCCACCGTGAACGGAGGCACGTCGGTTTTGTGACATTATTCCGCAACGAGGGCAACCACACGTGTCCCCAACTGGGGTGATCTTGGATAGCGAGCTTCCCAAACTTCCTTTTCAAGCTTGGAGGTTGCTCGAATCGCGGGGTTCAATGAGGTATTCGGAGTCTCTCCGGGGAGTGATAAAAGTCTCCTTACTGTCCCACGTTGGTTCTTGGGTGACGCGAGGATGAGACATCAGAAGATTCAGGTGTCTGGTAACAGTCCCATTTCGTGATCGTGCTTTCGAACTCCGGAGTCTCAATGGTTTTGGCACTTTGGTGGAATCTCTCGTTACCACGGACAGACAAGTTCTAGCCAACGGGGACAATAACAGAGACTTAACGAACAATTTGCCCGAGCATAACCTCTCTCTCTCGGGGGGGGGGGGGGGGGGGGGGGTTGCCCCAGTGCTTGTTACCGGCGTATGATAATCCTCGGAATCCTTGACGCACTTCAGCGTCCTCGAGTACGAGCCACTCGAAGAGAAATCCGATCACGAGAGATTAGCAAGGAGTGCGAGACGATTTAACCCTTCGGAGGTATTTAAACCCTTCTCCCGAAAGGACAAACTCGCAATGCTCCGCGGCGCGAGGACACACCAACCGGAAGCTCTTGAAGTTTATCACGAAACAGTCCCAAGCTGATCAAACGCGCACTCGATGATAGCAGAGAAACCGGCAACGCCACTCGAGATCCTGTCGATGATCGTATCTCACGTAGGCCCTGATCAATGACTTTCCCTGATCGCGATCCGAGAACGCCACGATCAGCGAGGACAATTTCAGCGAATCTGGACACCTGCCGAGCTAACGGTCGATCACAGGATGATCAAGCCGGGTCTGTTTAATTTGTCGCATACCGCACACGTAATATCGGAGACGATCCAAGCGCAATTGCAGGCAAATCACGAGAGCCTCCAATAATCAGAGAATACTCGAACTTCGTCTTTGTTGTTCAATAGCGACATCAGGATCATCCCAATGTCTTCATCATCATGCTGCTGGCTCTGTCGCAAGCTTCATCAGCTGACATTGGAATCCCGACGTGATCAACATCCAGTCGCGGACTTAATTTGGACCCTCAAACTTTTTGTGGACCCTCGTAACGGCTAAGAGCCGCTTCCATTCGGGAATGGGAATACCAGCCATCCAACAAGATTGGCAAATGATTGGAATGGTGCAGGCACGTGTTGTCAATGAACAAAGGAGGTTTCAGGTAGCTAGTGATCCTGCACTTGGTCACCCATCATCTTAATGACCTTCCAGCCCGATTGGCTTAGAGGCTTCTTAGCGCACGGGAAAATTTGACGCTTTGAGGTGCAATCGGGTCTGGCAGCTCGGGCTAAGTTGTGCGGCAAATATTGCCCCGTTCTGAACAACGTACACGCGTTGTCGAAGTTCGAGGGTGGCAGACGTCCGCCAGCCAGCAACCGTGACGCCTCGTTAACCGGCACTCCGAGAACAATACAAGATTATCTCGGTTCTTCGAGGCAAAAAGATTCCTCAAGCAGATTATCGGTCAAGACTGGCGATAACGGCCGGTAAAAAAGCCCTCGGCAAAATCTCTCGAGAAAATCAACAATGACGAAGACACTTTCGAAACTGTATATCCTTCGATAAAAATCTTGAGCAAAGCTTTAGAAAATTGTGTAAAGATGATATGTCAGGTTGAAAAAAGGCTTAATGCAAGATCTAGATTTGATTGTACGTTAAGATATGTTGCGCTTTCACAGTCAGATGCAATCAACGATCAACTGATCGATCTTTCATTCCACAGCTTCAACAAGTCCCGATCCGTTTCTTTTCGGATCTATCCTCAAACAGTTGATCATCAGTGCCAATCGATGAATTCTTCACCGAGGCTTGTGATCATTCCTCTTCTTTTATGTCGTATGTACAAGAAATCGTAGAAAAAGAACGCGGAGGAGTCCTCGAATGGACGAGTTTGGGGAATCGCGTTGTGCGACAGGGAGCGGCCGTGCGAACACTGTGGAACTCGGGCCGGCACCTTCGACACCAAGGGGGGTTGTGTCGGTGCCGCCGCTGCCGCCGCCGCCGCCATCGGCGCACCCTCGCTCGTACCACCACCCCACCGCAACCATCTCTCCGTTCGACCACCCTCTCAGCCGCTATCTACCACACACCGAGACTGTACACACGCGCAAATATTCCCAACCCCATACACGCGCTCGCCCTCTCACCTCCCTTTTCCACCCCTATCTGTCCCTATCAAGGTGTGTACCCCACGTATCATCTCCAACAATGTACGTCACATTTCTCCCATGTGTGTACATCGCACACCCCCTCGCGCCCACCTGTGTACGTGTGCTCGCGTTTACAACCCCCTCAGTCACTCAGGCCCAGGGTGCAACCAGGTAGTGGATACGCGTTGTACGAGCGTGTCGCTTCTGGGGTTGCGCCTCCAACATGTATACACCGGACTGCAAGTGCGGCTGTCGTTTCATGCGAAATACCACGGCACTCCGATCTGCCACTGCTGCTGCTGCTTATACCTATTTCCGTACTGTGCACTCCCTAGAACCGCGCTACGGTTCATCGGTTGCCAAACGATCTAGGTCTACGGCCGGCCCCTTTCGTCTCCGCTTTTGTTACATTTTTTTTGCAAAAAAATAAGAAAATTTACATGTCGTTCCATACCTGTCTGTAACGATTTTGCCACAGACCGATCAAATTTTCGAAAACATATATGGATGTTACAGTGAAAACCCGTTTTCAGTTTAAACGTGCCTTAAAAGCCGCATGAAAAACATTCGGGGGTTAAAGTCGTTCAAGGTCATTTAAGGTCAGTGTCGATTATACAAATCTAAATATCTCGGATCACTACCAAATATTTGGTAGTGATCCGAGATTTTTAGATTTGTTTCATTCTAATAGGTGTTCGAAATGACCTTGAACGACTGTGACCCCCTAACGTTTCTTATGCGGCTTGAGGTGCTCCACAAGATGGGAAAAACGTACCATTAAATTTTAAAAAGTGGAGGTGACGTTCACTTGTGCGTCAGCGCCTCCACCGGAATAAAGAAAATTGGTCCCATTTGATGGACCCCTTCACACCGTACAACTTTTGTATGGAACATTTTTTTGTGACGTCGATAATTACCGAGTTTTTTCGGGTGGCAGAGATAAGGGGGACAGCCTGTATATGTATATATCGATATTATCATGTAATATGGACTATCAGCATCGTTGGAATGCAATGAGAATGTATTTTTTCGGCAATTGCTTAAATTCCTTCGCCCAACCATATTTTAAGTAATTATCATTAAAGATATTCAATATAAATGGGCAAAAAATGTTTTTTTGATAATGAAAATAAACAAAAATAAAGAAATAAAAAAGACCTTTCGTTGCATTCAAACTATGCAAACTTCAGCACAATAAATCCGAATGTTGTACCGATGGTCCTTCAGTTTTTTTTGTAACGAATTGTAGATATTGAGGACAGGAGGGTCTTTGGAATTGCCTTTGTCTAAATGTGCTTACATTTGTCCAAAGGTAATTTTAAAGCGATTGAGGTTTACATACGTACTTGGGGACAACAGGGTTCTATGAGGGTGCGTCTTGATATATATAAATATATCTGTATAACGATATCATTATTCTTGTTATTATTATATGTCTATATATTTTATATAGATATGAACAAATAATGGCGATTATTATCGTGTACTATTGTAGTTATTGCACAATTATATATATATATATATATATATATATATATATATATATATATATATATATATGTGTGTGTGTGTGTGTGTGTGTGTGTGTGTGTGTGTGTGGAATAATGAGTTTGAAGAGATTCGTATTTTTGTACACATGTGTATGCATATACGTGTGATATAAGGGGTTTCAACGTATACGGTGAATGTCACGCTTTTGAGCTTCACGTCAAGCTGCACAAGTCTGCTGCATACCGGAACTTAGTACGAGTGAACGTGTATATACACATATATCTATATATAAATATGGAGATCTTTTGATCACGGAGGAGTTAGTAATTAGTAGTAGACGCATAAGGGCTGCCTTAAAGCTCTCTAGCGAGACTCCCGTTCCTGTATATGTTCGTGTCAAGCACGCAAAGCCGTCACAAACGCTTTGTACGTGTCGAGAGCATGCGTTCCGTTTGCTAAGAAAGGAACACAAAAATATTCAATCAGCCTGGACTGTCTCCAAAGACGAATGTAAATCATCGCCTTCTTGATTATACGAAGAGCCATTATTTTTCGAAACAAAAATTGATGTCGATAATCCTTGTGTCGGGTGATTTCGAAAATGGAAACAGATCGAGCTTTGGATACCTTGGTTAAATTTATTTTTTCCATTCACCATCAAGATTTTCCTCTTTTATTTCGGCAGAGTAAATAAATTGACAGCAAACATTTAAGAACTCGAACCTAATTGAAAATTTTGAACATGTCGATTTTTAGTTTTCGACAAATTCTAAAAGCCCAACATTTCAAAAATATTATCTGAAAACTTAAAGTCAATTCGTCCATAACTAGGGAGTTATGGGCGTTTATAGGTAGGTTCCGCGAATCGACGAACTTTTAACGCGTTTTTTACAAAATTACTTTTTCAAAATCGGTCACCACGATATGTCACAATTCACTCCACCGATCAATTTCGAATTCTGCAAGCTTCTTTTGCATATCAAAACGCAGTGCTTGAACGAAGGGGTTTTTTTTCGATGCATAGTATTTAACTCGAATAGAGCGCTTTTTTTAACCAAAATCGATACTTTCACTTTGGACTGGGACCATTTTTTCAAAAATCAACATGTTATTAATTCCTGCATTGAAGTATACTAGATAATTTCATGTAAAAACTAAATGCGTTTTATTTTTTTTATTTCGGATGATTCGAAGGATGTTTTCCTAACAGCGATTTGCACAATCCATTGTATCTACCACATATATAAATATTTTTTACTACAAAAATTGTAAAAGATGCTGAGAACCATACCCTTTAAAGTGAAAGAAAAATCATAACCTGCACACGTTTTATCAGAAGAAAAAATAAACGAAAATTCCTCGTTGTTCTGGCGACGAGCTAGTTATAACACGTTAGGGTATTAGAAATATTTTTTCATTTGTTTGCACTTCCAGGACATTGGCTTAGAGGAATATTTCTTTCACAATGCAGCATGTTTATGGTATTACAATTTCGAGAAGCGGTCGGAACATCGTTAGCAGAATTTTGTGTGAGAATAAAGTCTGATGAGTGGGATCGAGCGAGTAAACGTATCCAAACTACCGTTAATTAAAGAAATATACATACATATATATATATATATATATATATATATATATATGTGTGTGTGTGTGTGTGTGTGTGTGTGTGTGTGTGTGTGTGTGTGTGTGTGTGTGTGTGTGTGTGTGTGTGTGTGTGTGTGTGTGTGTGTGTGTGTGTGTGTGTGTGTGTGTGTTCGTGTACGTATGTAAATGTGTAACACTCGATCGTGCGAGGGATCGAAAAAAATTCGTTTTATGTTCGGTGGTAAATGAAAAACAAAAACGCCCCAACTCAAACACGAGGTATTTCCAATTCCACCGGTTGATCCGTACGGTAAACGAAGAGAACCAGAGCTTTTGCGGTGGTTTGTGGATTGTACGCAATCACGGATTTTCATAGCGAAATCGAAGAAATAAAAATATCAACAACGCGTATAGACACAGACAAACGGAAATCCTGCAGGGCATCACGTTCGATCGCTTTTGCATAAATAACTCCATCCATTTTTTGCCAGCATTTCTTCATCGCTACTGTCGAAGTAGGTGTGGAAATGTTTTTGCTTCAATTAATTCGCGACAATTAGCTTCGACGACGATTCTCGAACGGTTCTGTATTGATAGTCGAGACAAAAACAATTGTGTAAATGTGGGGGCTATGGAGAGAGAGAGAGAGAGAGATACAGGGGTGTATATTTTTTCGTTGTATTTCTTCTGCACTTGATAACTAGATTCATTGTCATTTTGAGTAACAACAAGATAATAATGTAGTAATTATATAATGATAAATGTTATCTAAGAGATACATTTTATATGGATATTATAAATAATATAATGGTGATTATGATCATGTATTGTGTGTGCGTGCGTGCGTGCGTGCGTGCGTGCGTGCGTGCGTGCGTGCGTGTGCGTGTGTGTGTGTGTGTGTGTGTGTGTGTGTGTGTGTGTGTGTGTGTGTGTGTGTGTGTGTGTGTGTGTGTGTGTGTGTGTGTGTGTGTGTGTAATAATCGGCATCATAATATTTCAACTATCTTTATAAAATACATATAAATGCAATAAGAATGGTAATAATATATTTAATTATTCATGTATACAATTATATTATTCTGATTATATTTATATACGTAATTATATAACTATTATGATTTAAGATATATTTTTTACATATAGTATAAATAATAAAATGGTAATTGTTATGATATATTATATATAATATATATAATCGTGTAATAACTGTAATATAATAATTATGATGAATTATAACCACTTTATGCCGTTGCGTTTTTTCATAAAATAAGATTTTCGTAAATCTATCTTTCATTCTTCATTCTCTTTTCTCTTTCATTTACATCTAGTGATTAAGTATCGTGAACGCAAATAATCGTGGTTGTAAACCTAAATATACCGCGAACTGTATTTGTATCGGTACACAGTACAATATATATATATATAAATGTGAAAGCCATGCATGAATAATTTGCGAACGGAAAAGCGAGTACGCCATGAGGTGTATATGAGCATACAAGTAGAACAAAATGACAGGAAACACGTCGAAGCAATGCAAACGAGAGGGTTGTTTTCCACCGAGACGAAGGAAACTTCGAGAACGAGAGAGTGAGAGAAAGAGATATACGCATATGAAAGGAAAAGAAAGGGAGGAGAGAGTGAGAGAAAGAGATATACGCATATGAAAGGAAAAGAAAGGGAGCACTCGCGATGCTGCCCTTCCCCGGGGTTGTCCTTGCTGGGTCGAGCTATTTTGTTCGAGGGTGAAAAACCGTGAAGAAAATGGAAATCGTGAACGAGGGCAATTACGATCCGAGCAGGGAAGGATGCGCATTTTTTTTGCTCATATTCGCGAAACTGCATTTTTTAGAATGTTACTGAGCCTGTACAATTTTGCAATTGAGAAACAACCCTAACCGAACTCACGAAGGGTAATTACGATTCGAGGAGGGAAGGACGTATAATTTTTTTTTATGGCTTACATTCGCGAAACTCCATTTTTTTATAGTTTCACTAAGACCATATAACTTTACATTTGAGAAAAAAACGAACCTAAATGAACTCCGAAAATTGTTTCTTTTTTACGCCCACGGGAGCATGCAATTTTTTAAAG
Organism: Ophion slaviceki; assembly: GCA_944452715.1. Taxonomy (NCBI): domain Eukaryota; kingdom Metazoa; phylum Arthropoda; class Insecta; order Hymenoptera; family Ichneumonidae; genus Ophion; species Ophion slaviceki. The sequence continues at coordinate 1,017,604 of OX101787.1, forward strand.
TTATGTTTAAATTACGTTTTAAGAAACATCTAGACATTTCGCTCGTTCTTATCCTCCAGTGAAGTATAGATTTTTGTACGTTTTTATTCGCGAATTGCAAGATCAATATTATGAAATTCACTTTTGCGCATAGCCGTTTTGCATCGATCATCCGGAAAATTGATCGTATTTTGACAGACACACATGCCACGCACACTGGGACGCGCGATCCTCAGCGTGAGACGCGAGTACACGAGCACGTATTGCGCGGGACGAATCGATTGGTGAATTTATCGAAGCATATTTTTATGCTATATTGATACTTCAATCCGGGCCGGCGGGAGATTCCCATTCAAAAAGGAAAAAAAAAGAAACGGAAAATAAATGTTCGCTGATGCATAACCGATATATGATATCGTACGATGAGATGCCTCCGATGGGATATCAACGTGCACGCTCGTAAAAAAAGAAAAAATATATATATACGTATATCTGTCCTCCTTGAAAGCGTGGGACGTTTTCGAGGTCTGTACACGATACGAGACAACATTTTTTGTGTTACTGATTGTTTTTTACATTCTTCGAATGCTTGGATTCGTCGACGGGAAAAATAAGACGAGATTGCAAAAAAAAAAAAAATTGAATGCTTGAAATATTTTGAAATAGCTTTTCGATAACTCCAGGCGATTTTGAGTTTGTGAGGGTCTGTTTGGCTTGAAAATCAAATGTTTGGAATATTTTTCAATCGCTTTTTGATAGCTCCGGGAGATTTTTATCTTCTTCGAGTTTGTTGTTTTTTAAAACTCCGAAACATCGAGTGACTGTCGACAACCGATTTTTTTTTAGAATATTCTTTTTTTGAACTGACACAAAATATCCTTTCCACCGGGAGTTTCCGAAATACTCAGGCCGCAGCTGGTTCCTCAACTCTGGTAATATGTATCGTAGATTTGTATACCGGCGGGTCAGCGATCAACGCTATAATGTGTTATATATATATATATATATATATATTTGGCTTCACAAAACACGTTTTCATTAATGGACTGACCACTGCAGAAACTCGAACTCTCCTGCGATGCATACGATGCAACACTTTGAACGGTTTCCCCTATTCCGTGAGGAGAATCTCAAAAACCCAACCAACCATTTATTCCTTTTCCATGCGCGCCCAGACTCATTCCGAAAACTGTTCGTTCGAATAGAAATGACCGGTCTATATTCACGACTACGTGCGACCACAAAGTTAAAACTTTCAATACATGGGTATGTGTATACGTGTATACAAAATTGTAGGTTATATTCATTACTGTATCATATTAATTATCGACAATACATAATAAAAATACATTGATAAATTTTATTTGCATAATTTATCATAATATTATGATTTACATTTATTTTAATTGAGTAAAATATAATAATCAATCATGTATATATAATTAATTATTATATTTTATTTTCCCTATTCTATTTTTACTATGTATTATTAACAATATGTTTGTCCCATTGAAGTAAAATTGACTATTGCTTTAATCAATAACGTTTACCCTATGAAGTAATTTCTCAGAGAAACATGAAATACCTAAAAGCAAATAAATGAATACTCAGTTTTTCATAATTCGATACGAATGATTTCAAAAATTGAAAAAACTTTCAGAATCCTATGCGAAAAAATGTTTTTCACTAGGGAGCTTAATTCTAGTAAAAACTTGCTGACAATGTTTCGTCCGCTCTTGAATTGCCGACCACACGGCGGAGGTGGTTAACGTCGGAGGGAGCCAAAAAAAGAAGTTAAATTCGCAAATTTATCCTCGACGGGAATTCCAGGGAGAAATGATTTAAAGTTTCTCCTGCTTGAGCTTTATCTACGTATTGTTTTTTTTCCCTCGACGAGCAACTTCTTTCTTCCTACACGATAAGGTCGTTCAATTTCGTTTCCTTTCGTCTTTTTTTTTCGTGTTGCCAATTGAATTAGCCTCGTCAGGCCCCGGAGCGTGTTTCCCGACAAATTGCACACGATCGTGATGCGAATTACGAATAACGCCACATTACAAATTGCTCTGCTAAAGGTTTTCCCTGATTTCGAAAAAAAATGTTTAACGTAAATACGATGAAAAAAAATGCCAATCTGCGAGTCTCGGCTCGAAGCAACGCCGACATTCTCACGTATCAGAATTTATCGGCCGATTCTTACGTTCGGAATCGCGTTGAGGAAAAAAAGAGAGCAAGAACAATAAAAAGAAAGGAGCACGAAAAGTTGGGTTTATTTCGCGAACGAAGACCGGGGTTCGGTCTCGTCCTACCCGTCGTCGTCGTCTCCGCGCAGAAATTGCGAATGGGAATCGTCTACGTGGTCGGAATGAAAGTATCCCACCTCGTTTATTTTGAACTAAGCGACGGGGAAAAGCAGCGATCGCCCCTCGACCGTAAGCTTTATTCCTCTTTTTTATCCTTGTCGTGATATACGATTTCCCACTTACGAGGCAGAATGTAAAAAAAACCCACCAAAATTCGTTTATAATAAGCGAATAAATTTATCCAGAATTTTCCTTTTTCCTTTTTTGCCCCGTTTCGTGAGGGCTGATTTAAAACCAGCGTTAAAATTTTCCGTGAACTTTGATCCGATTAAGCACCAACTCCAACGAAAATCCCCTGATTTAAAGCACTCATTAACAATAAAAATGGGGGCTGAAGTTTGCCACACTTTATTGAGCTTCACTCGTGAGGGAAGAACAAAAAAGCACGAAAGTATTTCCTACACATATACCCATGGGGCGTTTAATTTACAGGTGAAGATATGCTCTGTAATTAATTTTCACCCCTCCCTGAGAGTTAATTCACCCCCCCCCCCCTCTCCCAGCCGTCCCTTGACGTTATCTAATCATAGATATAATAATTTTTCTCTTATTTATTGATGACTTTTATTTGTGAATTTTCATGAGGTTTTTTTTTCTTTTTAATTGGAGGCATTCCATTTTTTCTTATTTTTTATTGAAGATATTTATTTCTGAATTTTAATGACTAATGATTTCTTCCTTTTCGATTAAGACATTTTATAATTTTATTTTCGATTAAAGGCATTCGATATTTTTTCTTTTTTATTTAAGAGATTCATTTCTGAATTTTAATGATAATTAACGATTTTTGTTTCTTTCAAATTAAAAACACCCCATTTTTCTTCAGTTCGAGGCATCTGTTTTTTTTTCCTCAATTGAAGGAATTCAATTGAATCTGAAATTCCTCATGGATAAAAACATATACTTACACTCTTTAGGTACCGAAGAAGCTAATTTCCCAAGACATCTATTTTTTTATCTAGCCATAATTTCCTAATATAATAATTCATTCACAAGGACGGAATTCTTTTTCGCAAAAAACTTGAAATAATAGACCAAGAAAACAATAAAACAGAGGAGCAATTTCGTCCCACCCCCGCTCGGGTCCAACTCGTGCGTTAAGTACGTACAATTTGTATGATATTCCATAAAGTATGGCTGTCTTAAAGTCGAGGCATACGCGGCCGTTTCCCCTCGTAACAAGCGTACAGATACTGCGTAATTGCGAAGTGCTTCGTTGCGACGGTACCGCATGGGCCGTTCAATATCAAATTGCCCCCCTCCCGTTCTCAAATTTATTTCCTTTGCTCGTTGATTGCCTCTACGTTTTTTGTTCTTTCGTTCAACAATTATTCCAACCTTATTCACTTATCGTACCGCCTTATACGTCTCGTGAATAAAACATCAGAAATTTCTGCTCCTCCGACTGCGCATTGAAAACACGTTTTTTATCTACACTAATGAATGTAATAAATTCAGAGAAGTGTGAAAATTCTTGACTTTTTTTCATCTTTTGCGCGGAAACTGTGTGGTGATGTACAATTACGAAGAGCGACCCAAAATGTCTCGATCGAGATCGATTTTGCGTTAAATTCCCCGCGTATGTTCGTCCACGTTGCAAACCGTTCCAGCCAAGTTTAAGCCCTTTCCAGCGGTTGCAAAAATATACAGATATAATTTTTGTGCATTAACATACCCTTTGCCGCAGCAAAGGCTTTTATTCGTGGACAAAGTTAGTCGCATATATATTTTATATATATATATGTATATATATGTATATATATATATATATATATATATATATAGTCCTTATGATGGTCGATTGACCCTATACTGCTATGCTATACCCAGTGTCTTCAAAATCATCATCAGCTTAATAATAGAGCTTTTATACATATCAGTTCAAGGGTCGCCCTGTGCTTGTTATCGTCGATTTCTTTAAGGTTGTTATGGAGTCTAGTCATCGGGGGTGAAGTACGAGGGGAGCGCCCTATTCTTATGCATGGGGCATATTGACTGTTACCACCTGTTAGCTATAAAATAATCGTCATATTGAACCCGTCTATAATCTGAAAAAAAATCATTTTGTCTTTTCCTAGAAATTTCTAGAAACTAATCTTTACTGAGCACAGATTTCGTATCAACATTAAGTAATTATAACCAATTAAGAGAATAAGAACGAAGAATGTTCCTCGTTATTTATCCTGATCAAGTAGTTCGAGATCCCCGGGCATAATTACCGAATGTAGATAAGGTAGATAACATTTGCGCCGTCTACGACGTTGCCATGTTTGCACAGCTTAATAGTTTGGATGCTTAAGGGGTCTTCTCACTTTCGACGCTAAAAAAAGGTATTTTCATGAGCGTTTTGATAGGTTTATATTATAGATATTGATACAAAAGTTCTTACACTTAATAAATATACTTTCCAAATACATACAAATTTTCTTAAATATATTTATGTAACGCAAATAAACTTTAAACGCGTTTTTCTCGAAACAACGTTTTTCGATGATTTGTTGATAAAATCTTCGAAACTACTGAACCGATCCTTCTGAAATTTTAACCACATATTCTTTAAAACTATAGCGATAGCGCATATAAAGGAATTTTTTTAATTTTGATCTTTACTATTTTTTGTCAAAAACGGTGGAAAAAACACGTTTTTTGTGTTTTTTTCGAACAATGTCCGCCATTTTGTTATTTTTGCATATATAAACAATCGTATGATATGCGCTATAGCCATTAACATACTAAATCTCAAACCGTTAGACATTTCTTTCGGATTATCCATCTCCGAGATTTCATCTACAGCGCAGACCTACAATTTTTTTAGGACATTTTTTGAACTACCATATTCGTCTATAAATAGTGACTTAAATAAATTGAAAAATATTTTTGATGTATTTCGAAAGTGTATTTATCAAGTGTAACGGCTTTTATATCAATATCTATAATATGAACCCATAACAAAATGCATGAAAATAGCCTTTTTGGCGTCTAAAGTGAGAAGACCCCTAATTTTCGCACAAGTTTGCGATTAAAAACATCAATCATTTTATAACGGTGCTGTGAATTCTCATTTTCACATTTTCAAGGGTTATTCCGATAATTAGTTGAACCGTGCCTACTTTTCAGCTCCGTAATAATAGTTTTTAGTAAATATATAAAATGTACTAAAAAATTATCGAGAGTTTTCCATAAGCGTAATGTGATGAGTTCACGAAATACGTCGAGTTTCCGTTTTTTTTTTCTCTAAAAAAGCGTTCTGTGTATCGTACCGAAACTGCACAGGATGATCAGCAAAGGGTTTATATACTTTCAGAAAAAAAATCAGCCCCGTGGTAGCATTCGGACTTGGCCTCGTAACAACCTCAACAAAACTTTGAGGACCGTCCTCCAACGCAACCGCAGTCCTGATAGTAACATGACATAGACGTAGCTCCCTCTATTTCACTCTCCAGTTATTCCGCTCTCTGTCTCTCTCTTCGTCTCGCTCCTACATTTGCTGCATTCACTGAATCTCCCCTCGTTCATCCGCAAGTCCCGACTTCCGCATACGAACATTAATTTCCATCAAGCGAAGGGTACGTGCCCGGTCACGAGGAATTTTCAGCGCAGCGAAATTCCGACAACTTGTAAAAAAACTCTTGTTCTTGGCAAAAAGCCTGCAGAAAAATAGTTTCATTCGATTTTTTTTTTACGAATCAACGCAGTGTCATTTGTCTGTCGTTCGTAATTGGACACAAATGAATGCTGAGAAGCGAGTGTATACTGGGTCCGGATATTTAGCCGAAAAGTGGCCTCCCGAAAGTAACGATCTCTCGGTCGCGGATTCAAAGATCGTTACTTCCGCAAGCACAAATTAACGTCAGGCGTAACCCGTTCATGTATGTATATTCGTATACAGGGTGATTCACAACTATCAGGGTTCCTTTGGTGAGCGTACGAAGTGGGATTCCATGTTCTTTTTTCGCTAAAGCGTAATGAACCCTGAGACTTACTTTGCAAATCGATGATACGATTCAATAATTTATGTTTGTTATTTGAGGCGGAGCACCAATGTGACGGGTTCAAAAAAATCGATTTTTATTTTGCATTTTTTCAAAGCGTGCACATTCAGGAATATGTGAAAAAAAAATATTTTTAAATATTTAAAATTACAGGCGTTTTAGTCAGAGCAGGTAGCGCAACGATTTACTTATACTAAATACTTTCAGTCCCGTTTTTTCTCGAAATTACTTCCTTCGACCTAGCCGGAATAATAACTCTAGCTATAATTGTCGGATTTCCAATAGCAAAAATCAAAATTTCCGCAATTACAGTGGCTATCGTTTCACGCAACCTTTTTTGGTTGAAAATTAGTAATTTTGAAGCCCCCGAATATAAGTAAAAATTTCACCAAAATTACACTTCTTTTAACACCCGCCATTTTATGATTTTTTTCGAACACGGCTACGTACAACCAGAACTAGATTGATATGCTTTTTAATTTTTGTTTCAGACTAACCATTGTCAAGTTATCGATCCGGCCGTTGGACCACATTTTTTATACAGAGCCTCTATTATACTCCAATAACGTCGTTAATTTTCAATTGCTTAAGATGAAAATTTACGCGACATATATTCAATGTATGCTTAATAACATACCCTTTTTTTTCCAAATTCCAAATAAATCATCTAGTACACAGAAAAAAATCGGAAAAAATTATCTTTTTTGGCGTATCACGGTGGTAAATGCTTGAAGGAAAAAAATTTACGCGTGAGAAAATTCTGTGCCGTTCTTTACTCAGCTTTGAAATTTGAACGCGAATATCCCGGCCAGTTTTTGTAATATAATGAATTAAGTAATGATTGTGAATCACCGTGTAGATAGACTGGCGCAGTTCAGAGTACGGATACGACTCTCTCAAGCTCATTTCGAACGTCCGAACAAATCCTAGTTGGTTTACACGTCACATAAAACACCGAACCAAGTGTCTCTAGTAGCGGCGGAGAGGGAGGTGGCGGGAAAAAGTCGCCCGATCCTATCAAAGTTACGAGAGCGTCAGGGTGTTTTCTCCCGTGGCTAGACTACTTCGGTCTTGACCCAGCAATTATAAAGCTTTTCTTGGGCGAAAACTCTCGTGCGCTTTGCCGTCTCAACAGCACACGGCGCGTATAGCTTTGCCGCTTTTACAACACGCTTTACACTTTTTCTATTTTTCTCCTTGCTCGTATCCTTACACACTGCCCTTCTTGCAACTTTACGCAACACTAGGAGGCAAATATTGGACTCGTGTGAGCTTACGTTTTCACGGGCAAGGAAAGCACGCCCGGATCCTAAGTTTTTTAAAAATATTCCTTATAATGCGCATTATTTATTTAGAATGTTTTTATCGACCGATTAATGGGATCGATTCTCTTTCTGTTGCAATGGATTTTTATTCAAAGAAGAACTGATTTTTCAATGTACAGAAATTGCTTTTTGACTTGAGTTTTTTTTAATTCAATGCTTGCACGTTCTATTTTTATTTAACTTTGAGTATTATTCAATCTTCATGTCTTTTTTACGAGATTAAATCGTCTTCTTATCTGGGAAAATGCCATTTTCTATTGTCTGTAAGGTCGATTTGGATTGAACTTTTATTAAATGTATGTTTGTTAATGTTTTTACGAAAAAAGGATGTTTTTTATTCCTAATCGATTTTCTTGAAATTGATCACTAAATTACTTAAAATTGATTACATAATTATTGCAAAGTTATTGTCTAATCACTAAAAATAAATAACTTAATTATTCCCTATTATTTATTCAATTACACAAAATTAATTACTATAAAAATAGATCTGATTTAACTTTAGTAACCTCATAATTTATATTGTTGTAAGAATTGAAGTGCAGTGAGATTTAATTCAACATTGAATTTACCAATTGTCATCGACATGAACATTTTTAATGGCCCTTCGAAAAGAGCACCTTGTGTAAATGCTCTTTTCTCATCGCAGGATTTCTTCTCTCCAATGGTGGATAACAAAATCTCGAATTTCACCGATATATATATATATATATATATATATATATATATATATATATATATATATATATATATATATATATATATATATATATATATATATATATATATATCATTGCGCGACTACTATACCCGAATATATATTAAAAAACAGAAATGCCAGGTTGGAAGGCACTTTCACGGGCGGATTACCTTAAGAATGCTATAGATCTGCCAGATGTACGTTTATATACGGGGCAAAGTATTACGACAAGGGCCGATATCTCTATATCGCGATGGGCAGTCGTTTTTTTCGGCGCCTATATATGTATGCGGATGTACCTTACTCAAGGAAAAATCGATGGAGCGCCTGCTTAAGGAGGCTGCGCTCGACAAAATGCTGATCCCGCAAATATTTAGGAAATATCGGGTCTGGCTTGGTACTCCATTATCTACTCCACGTCCCGTTACCTCGTTATCCTACCGAGAGCCGGAAAAATAAATTTACCCCACCGGTAAAAAATGAATTAAAAAAAGACTAATATAAAGTCAACGATTTAATGGGCGCCCATTAATGGGATCGTCCACACAATATTACTTTTCAGATTAAAAAAAAAATCTCACGATACGTCGTGCGACCTCGCAATAATGAACGAAAAAAATATAGATTTATTCACTATTTACGTTGACGATGATGACCAGCTTTTTATTCGTGTTAAATTGAAAATAAATCAAATTTCCAGTGTGTGTAGCAGAGCGGGCATTAATCGAGTAAAAATGATTCACACGATGGAGTCGCATGTGATATTACTGTTTCGTGGCTGTTTCATGTGCCCATTGAGACTGTATACGAACGACAGTCGACGGATTCGAGTAATTCGTCGTCACGGGTTGTTCATCGATCCTGACTCTAACCGTGGACGCTTCTACCGGTTCGATGCTTATCGAGTTTACGATCACGTGGTATAACAGCAACGCAGCAATTGACAGCCTTAATTAAAACACCCCAATCCTGTCTATCCATATTTCCAGCAAGGCCCCATCGATGTTCTGTATATTGTACTTAAATATTGTTTGTAATGTAATTATATTGTACTATCATTTTCTTTTTGCCGTAATATTTGTCATATAATTTCGCACACATATTTGTACAAGTACTGTTGAATTTGTTTAATTCTGCTCAATTAAGGGTCTCGCTACATTGTTAATCTGCTTTTTTTTATTGAGACATGAAAATACCTCGATGAAAAATCTTGAAGGCTCTGTATTCTAGATAATATATTTACATTTATAAACTGCTATGTGTCCGTAAGTTGAATATAAATGAATATAGATGTACACTGCCGCTCAAACATTTGGAAACACCAGTCGATATTTCTTGCCGCACCAAAAGTTACATAGCTTCGTCAACAACAAAAAAGATAATCAAATTTACCGAACGGCGTTTTGAATAAAACAAATACAGCTTTGTTTTGCTTTAAAAGAATATTTTTTATGATTTTTTTCGACGCGGTACGCACTTTTCCACGTGATTGTTTTTCGGTTTTTTCTCAACCATCGAGAATTGGGCGCATGACTTATGGAACATTTTTTTGTCATGTTTATCCATGATAAACTTAAACAAGGTAGCAGGAGCTCCATTTTTGTTTTTTAAAAAGTTTCGTACATTTTTTTCCGCAAAGTTATTTCATTGTTGGCTGAAAAAAACAAATGTTGGAAAATGAAACTTAACTCCAGAACCATAGGGTTTAAGAGGAAATGTCGAAGATGTAAAAAGTTGCGCAAGTGTATACTGGAGGGAGTGGACTTTTTTCAAAATTTTCCTAAGATTTTTTTTTTTTATTTCCGCTCGAAACTCTGATAAGTAGGATGGCTCAAGTCGAAAAGTGTGGCGTTGATAACAAAGTAGCAAAAGGAGAAACCTTTTGAATTGTCGATTTTAAATTCGCTTAAAATTTGTCAGAATTTTTTCCTGAAATTTTTTCGGCCAAACCTTGGAGAATCATCCGATTGGCGTATTTCGAGAACTATTGAGTTGGAAACAAAATATCAAGAAGGAAAAATGTTACAGTGTTTCGTTTTAAATACGTTGACATTTTTTAAGATGTTTTCCAAAATTTTGTTTACCATGTTTTTTCAGGTCTAGGTACTTTTCAAACATTGTAAAAAAGAAATTCAAAAAAATCTTTAAAAATGTCAACGTATTTTAAACGAGACACTGCAACATCTTCCCCTCTTGATATTTTGTCTCTAACTCAATAGTTTTCGAGATACGCCAATCAACTTTTTGGGCGATTCTACGAGACCCAATCGAAAAAAAAATTGGAAAAAAAGTCAAAAAAATTCAAAAAAATTCAAGCATATTTATCATCTAAAATTAAAGAGTTTCTCCTGATATTTTGTCCTAAACGCCGCACTTTTCGAGTTAAGCCATTCTACTCATCAGTGTCGAGCGAAAATAGTTTTAAAAAATCCCACGGGCTTATTCTCAAAAAACTCCAGGTTATCCAGTACAAACTTACGCTACTTTTGACATCGTTGACATTTTCTCTTAAACCCTATAGTTCTTGAGTTACATTGCATTTTCCAGAATTACCCTTTTTTAGCCAAAAATGAAATAACTTTGCGAAAAAGAATCATACGAAACTTAAAAAAAAAACGAAAACGACAAATATGTTTTCCATAAGTCATTCCGACTTCTCGATGGTCGAAAAAAATCATAAAAAATATTTCAAAAAAGCATAACAAAGCTTTGTGAAGGGAATTTGTTCCCTTCAAAACGGCGTTCGGTAAATTTGGTTATCTTTTTTTTTTTGACGAAGCTATGTTACTTTTAGTGCGGCAAGAATCGTCGACTGGTGTATCCAAACTTTTGAGCGGCAGTGCATTTACATCTGGTAAGTTTTTATTGAACCGTTTCAATAAAGAGACTCGTTGCTTTTTTTATTGCCCCACGAGAATCCCTCGATGAAAATTTTAAAGGCTATGGATTCTAAACAATATTTTTACATTTATATACTGCTATATGCCAACACATATCATGTAAATAAATAAATAAATAAATAAATAAATATATAAATATATATATATATATATATATATATATACACATTGTATTTTATATGAATTTTAGTTTTCAAGAAGGACAGAGATCGACTTACCCTTTCCGTGAAGTTGTTGTCGATTCGTATCAGCCCTGAGATTCTCAGCTGTGTGTACGAGCTCGTCCAATTGCGGCTTCTTCTGCTCCAATTCCCGCAAAACATTCTGCAACGCAACGAAAAGGCAATGGGTAGACTCGTGAAAAGTTTGGCACGAATTTCTCGAACGTAAACCGAATAATGTCGATGTGATAATCAATTTATTCTCGGCGATTAGTTTTGTTAATTGCATCATCAGTTTTTCGCAATAATTCGCGTTTATATTTGCAGTAGTGTCGAACGATAAATATGTTGCGATAGAATTTTCTTCGCAACGTCCGGTAATGTTTTTTAACTGCGCATGCTTGACATATTCCCTGCGGTAAAATGTTTTCTTTTCAGGTTCTCCAATTTCCAAGAGGATTCTCTCGACGTCGAATAATTGTTTGGGTTCGGTTGGATTGAAGTATGTTTGGAGAATAATCATTGAAGATAATAAGATAATAATGTTGAATAATTATTCTCCGGTAAAGAAGAGGGAGAATTTTAAAAATTCAATTTTTCCCATCGTTTGTTGGAGAACTGAGAATTTTTAAATAATTTTCAATCGCATTTACGAGCGTCGAATAATTAATAATAAGAAAACGAAGTACGTGCTCGATTCACTTGTCCGCCACTTATCGAGTAAAGTGAAAATGTGAAAGAAAAAAAATCTTCGCCGAAATGAAAAGAAACATCCGCAAGTGCCCCTTTCCGGTTTGCTTTCCATCCCTCTTTTTTTTATTTTCCGCGCCCGCTTCTCGCCGATCCGGGCAGACGGAGCAAAAAAAACATGCTTGGCGCAGTCTGTTTTCGATCCAATTAAAGAGCGTGTAATTGCAAAAATGAAACGTCGCGGGTTCGACTATATCCGCAAAGGGGTCGCTCCCGCTTTCGTCGGGAGTTACGAAGCGCGAGAGGGAGTGAGAGAAGAAAACGTGGCACGTAGGCATCTTTCAAGATAAATTGTTCGTTGCGAATTCCCGCGTCTGTCTACTCGGGGAGAGCAACTTTTGCTCCAACTATGAAATATCCTTTCTTATATAAGCCCACGGAGACCCGTCCTATAGCCACGAGAAGTAATATCGTTCATTATCCGAGACCTTCCCTTCGACCGGCCTAGGAGAGGAAAGACCTTCAGGATGATAGCTAAGAAAAATGACAATTTTGCAAAACCATTCGAGCCTTCCTTTATCGACGCTCAGTTTTTTCTACTGACATGACAATCCATATACATATATACGGATATGCAGTTTTTGTACATATACGTGTATATGATAGAAATGAGAAATTAAGGGGTTACCCCCACTTGCGATTTTGAAAAAATCGATTTTTTTTATTGCATTTTTTTGAAGTATAAGTATCCGGGCCCATACTTCTGTATGGGCCCGGAATGGATGACTCTATGTAAGTTTACAAAAAAAAATGTTTTCTTCGTGTAAACTGAAATTGAAACTTTAAACGCGTTTTTCTCAAAATGGCATTTCTGAAGTCGGTGACCAAGATTACTCGAACATTAATGAACCGATCTTCTTGAAATTTTGCAGGCTTATTCAATACATAAAAATGTAGTCTTTAATCGTTCGATTTTTTTTTTCGAAAAAAATGGCCGTTTTATAGCCAAAAAACGGCCGTTTTTTTCGTCAAAATCGAACCATTAACTTTGACTGTCCGCCATTTTGTGAAAAATGAATATTTTTTAAAATCCTTCGATTAAAGACTAGTTTATACTTATATTTGACTAAATCCATCCGCATTTTTTTTTCAGATGATCCACTTCGCCGCAATGTTGGTCACCGCAAACCGTGTATATAAAAACATTATTTCATTGACGGCCATTTGCCACTAAACAATGTAATATTTTTCAATAAAAAAATTACTGAAAGTTCTTCAAAATGTGTTCTTTAAGATGGTATATTGATCGATTAAAAAAGTTTTGTAGTTTTCTTTAAAAAAAATTCATGAAAAAGGCCTTTTTTGCGCTACAAGTGGGGGTAACGCCTTAATACGCAAAAGGAGAAAAGTAAACAAATCAATAGAATCAGAAACAATAAAAAGAATAAAAGATGAAAGAAATAAAAAAAGCAGTGAATAAATAATGAAATAAAGGATACACGGAAAGATGTACCAACGAACAATTATTATTGTATTATTCAATGTATTTTTCTCTGTTTATTTTTTGTTCAATTATATTTGAATTTTTTTAATAGATAGAGGGATAAAAATCAAAGTACAGCAAGTGATGCAAGGCGACTGGTGTGAGATTCATAAATCAATGTACTGCCGTGAGTAAAAAAGTAGGAAAAAGAACACAGAAATGGAAGGATACTGGAAAGCAAAGGAGATACGAGGCAAAAGAAGTCTGGGCGAGAATAAGGGGCGAGAACATAGGTAAAAAGGGAACAAGGGATACGGAGATACGAAATGCCGATTTTGTGGGGAGGGGGAAGAGAATTGTGAGCACATATGCAGCTGCGGAAAAATAAAGGCAGAATTAAAAACAGAAAATGTGAAAGGCCTAGAGGAAGTGACGGAATTTAAGAGAGGGGACGATCTCAGACGAAAAATAGGAAAGTTGACAAGGAATCGCCAGGTCAAAGAACATCCTCTTACATCAGAGAATTAAAAAAAAATACGAAGGATGCGCATGAAGTAGGAGATAGAGGCAAAAAAAGAAGGAAAAAGGAAATTAATAAATAAAATTGCTGATTTGTCTTGAGGTAAGATAAGAGAAAGAGGATAGGAGAAATTAGAATGTAAGTTTAGATTTAAGGAAATATTGTAAAAGGGGAATCACATATAGGCGGGGACTCTCAGTGTAAACACCCATGAGGGTATACTATAGAATAAACTACTACTACTACTACCATATGTGAATTTTTATTGGTACTAATAGTCATTTAATATTTATCAATATTGTATTACAATAGATACGTAAGTTATTTGCTGACATAAATGAGATTATTTATTTATTCATTAGTGTGATTGATTATTTATAATCATATAAATAAATGAATAATTGAATTAATGTAAGTAAATAACTTAATTGTGTATGGTAGTATTAATAAAAATTGACTTAACATTAATAATAATTCAAGATAAAAATATAATTGAATTAAAAAGGAATAAATGAGTAATACACAATTTGGTAAATCGATATTTATATAGGTACGTGTGTTTGTCTATTCACTTGTTGATTTGTTATTTCAGAAATTATCTTAAAAAAATAATAATAAATGAATAAAGTTAGCATATAATATTAATATTCATGCCCATCGATCTAATTATCCGCCCACTTTTATTTCACCCCTAATTCATCTTTCGTATTTACTAATTTATTTATTTACATACCTACAATAAGAGAACAAATGCAGAAAACGGCCCTTGAGACGAGGAGAGAGTGAAATTTTTTTTTTCAAAATGTACTACGGACTCAATTATCATTAGACAGTTCAGAGAAAAATAGCGGACGAAATTTTACGGATCGTCCAAATATCGATAAACTTCTCGAGCAAATAAACGAAGCGGAAAATAAATATATCGTCGCAAAGTTCAAACGAGACGAACGAAAGAAAAACAATTGATAGAAGAATCGTTGTTTTTCCTGGGGCAAGGAGGAAATAAGAATCGGGAAGCGTAAAAGTCGAGGCGACGGAGGACGAATTTGATAGACATATAGCTTTTCGTCTACAGAAAAGACGAGCCTTCTGTGAATCCCCTTGCACTCGTTTTGGAGGGAAAGTCGGTGCAGCGTTTGTGCTCTGTGTGCTGTACGAAGTTTAGAGACTGCTACAGGGTGTCTCATTAATACCACGTCACACTTAGAGGGTACTGGAATGCATCCTGACCTACTGGATCATCCCATTCTACCCGAAGGAAAAAACATCTGTTTTTGGATTTTTTTACGTTTTTTTTTTAATTTCATTAAAATCTGTTGCATCATCTGCTTGCTGTTTTGTGAACAAATTAGCTTTTTTGTGATACTTTCTCTATTGCATACAATATTGTTCCAAAAAATGTTAAACGTATACTAAAAAAAGTTTGTTTACAGTCTTTTATTTATCGGGTCTTCTTACTTTAGACGCTAAAAAAGGCTATTTTCAAGATTTTTTTGATAGTTTTATATTATAGATATTGATATAAAAGTCATTACACTTAATAAATAGACTTTCGAAATAGATTTTTTTTAAATATTTATTTAAGTTACTATTTATAGACGAAAATGGCAGTTAAAAAAATGTCCTAAAAAAATTGCAGGTCTGCGCTGTTGATGAAATCTCGGAGATGGATCATCCGAAACAAAAAAAATCAAACGGTTTTAGATTCAGTATGTTAATGGCTATAGCGCATATCATACGATTTTTGATATATGCAAAAATAACAAAATGGCGGACATTTTTCGAAAAACAAAAAAAAAGTGTTATTTTCACCGTTTTTGGCAAAAAAGTAAATATCAACATTTTAACAAATCCTTGATATGCGCTATAGCTATAGTGGTAAAGAATATGTGGCTAAAATTTCATAAGGATCGGTTCAGTAGTTTCGAAGATTTTATCAACAAGCCGTCGAAAAACGTTGTTTCGAGAAAAACGTGTTTAAAGTTTGTTTTGGTTACATAAATTCATCAAATATTTTTCAAATGTATTTCGAAAGTGTATTTATTAAGTGTTTCAATTTTTATAACAATATCTATCTATCATGAAAATAGCCTTTTTTAGGGTCTGAAGTGAGAAGACCCCTTAATGAAAATAACGTCCTTAAGACGCCCCTAAGAGAAAGAAACCACTGCGATTATTTTGACACAAAAAAAATCACAAGACATTTAATTTGTCGAAAACGCAACTAAAAGATCATGCAACGGAATTTTACGAAATTCCAAAAAAAGTTAAAAAATCGAAAAACGTGATTTTTATTTGGGGCCAATTTTGTTATTCTAACAAGTCACGGTCGAATCTAGTAGGCCCTCACGTGCGACGTGGTATTTAACGGACACCCTGTACGTATATAAATATCCGAAAGTATACGGTGCGGGTATCAGGGTGATACCCGCGGCCTTTTGCTCGCCGCCGGAGCCTCAAAGGATGTATGTGCTATGTGTGCAGGCGGTGGAAAGACTTTTCCCCTCACTTACGTCGAAGCGAAGCTGCAGCGTGCCGGTGTACGGCGAAGTCGTTGTTGTCGTCGTCGACGTCGCTCTCGTCGTCGAAGAGCTCGACGCTCTCGGCTCGTTCTTTCCTTCCATTCCCGATTTTATAGGGATTTTACGTGACACACGCTGATAGAAAAAATTAAGATAGAAAAAAACAATACTTGACGAGAATGCACACGTCCCGCACACGTTCAATGGAACGATGAGTTTGTTTTTTTTGCCATCAACCTCGCGACTTGAAATATTGCACTGGGAATCGGACTTGAAGCTATTTTATTATTTATGACATTTGCTCGTTGCAAAAATGACGAATTTAGGTATTGATTTTTTTTATCAATTCTCAACGAGCGCGGGCCAAGTGTATTTTCGGGGTTGGCATATTTGTGGTTTTATTTTTAGCCCAGCGAGACTTTGCTGACCCGTTCTCCAACGTGCCTAACACACACACACGCACACACACACACACACACACACACACACACATGTATATACATATATGTGTAGCCTGGCATATATATGTATGTATATACACATGAAATGCAAATTAAACAAAATAGTACTCGAAGTTATCGTCATTCGCTGTCATCGCTTCCGGAAATCGGCTAAAAGCCAATTAAAAAAGCCCGATTGAAAACATCAATCGCGCGGCTACGTTCGCCCCCTCCCCCCTCTCGCGAATTCTTCCGGTCCGTCGAAATATGGAAGTTAACTAACGCGAGTATCGATTTATTTGACGACGAATTATTTACGTCATGCGATTGCCGCGGCAAAAACATGAAAAAAGAATTCATCGTAATGAATATGCGCTACGCGACATTTTTTTAACGGGCTTTTTTTTTTACTTCATTTTCCACGCGTCGTTCATCAATAGCACGAGGCGCTAGAAGGATGACAAAGAAATATTCAAGCTCTCGCTCAAAATATTTTTCCATTTGTTGTGTCTTTCGTGTATCTGTCGTTCCTCGCGCTACACGGGACATTCCACGTTGAAATTGAAAGATCTACCGTTTATATATATATACATGCGTGTATAAGTATAGTTATTATTATTGATTCAGTAATTATTATAAATGATGAGGCATCGGTTCATTATTTATTTACCGTCTATCGTTTTCATTCAGTCAATCTTCCATTGATTAATTTATCTGCGTCTAAAAATGAATAAAAAATAAGCAGATGAATTACTCAATAAAATGAATGTAAATAAATGTCTGTGCATTTAAATAAAATACAAAGTAAAAAACTAGATATATGTATGTAATAATAATCGTAATATACACATGTTTATATATATATATATATATATATATATATATATATATATATATGTTCAAATTGTCATGACATATAAAAATAATAATAAATAGGTGAGTAAATCGATTGCTTACTTGTTGATTATTTATTCATTTATATATCGTTAAAAATTCAATTCGAATTTTTGTTTCTGCCCAATTTTAGAGGACAGCCTCGATCTATGGAGTCATTGTATGAATACGCGATTCAACGTGCAACGTCCCGTATGTAGATTCGTCGGGAAATTTTCCGATGAGTACTACAAGTGTCGCTGTTCTGCTATTCTGCTCTCGTGGTTGTCGGTTATCGATTTTCCTTTCCTCTCTACGGTATTTCGCGTCTACCGGCGAGACGTAGAGAGAATGTGTACGGTAGATACAGTAACGCAGTGGATACCTTACTCGAATCTCGCCCTACAGTTGAGTCCTGATTCTCACTGCGTTTCAAGGTTGTTCAGTACCGAAAAAGATTTGAGGAGATCAGTAAGATTTAGAGAAGTCCATGCACATGTTAAAATATTTTTTTTAAGGAACTGTCATCTTAAAATATCGAGGAAAAAACCCTGGGCTGACATCAGACAACTCTGCCCTTATGATTCAAGATAGCGTAGGAAAAAAAAGAAAGCAAGCAAAAAAGGCACCACCGTATTCTCCACAACATCGCTAGCTATATCAGAGAAAAAAAAAGACAAAACATGTCCCACTGATTCCGAGCGTGTCTTCGACGCCAGCAATGTTCGTTTCCGGTGTCACATGTCCGGCGTGCCGGAGACCTATGCCGGCCGCCAGGGGCGATCCGGTGTGCAAAAACTGACAGCGATCCTGCGACTGGTATTTCCAGTGAAATTTCGCGCCCTTACGAACCTCGTGTACCAGAATTCACGCCGGCGAAATGCCACAAGGATGCAAGGATTCGCGAGAGGTACGCGATCGAAAAAAAAAACGAGAATTCATACGCAAGAATCGAGGGATGGAACTTTTTGAATTTTCCTCTTTCGTTTTCTTTTGGCTCCTTTTGGCTTGTCCGGAGCGAGCACGCGCGCGAATCAATTTGGGAGAGCGTGCATTTCGAGCGAGGCACGTTGTGAAACTGGTGAGACCGGGAACACGGGGAGCGTGAATCGGCCTCTGCTCCGCAGTCGAGGGGGTAGTTTTAGGGGCTTTAGAGAGAGAGAGAGAGAGAGAGAGAGAGAGAGAGAGAGAGAGAGAGAGACTCCCGCGTGTGCGTCCGTGTGTACACCGATGAAGCATCCCTCGGTGTCCTACCCTCGCCTCTCACCGCCCCGTAGCACCGCACCCTCGTTTTATATCCGTCGACCACCATGGGGGTTATGCAGGAAATACTCTCGAAGAGCCATGAGCTCCAGGAGAGGGGCGAAGGACGCTGACTCGATAAGGAAGAGGGGGCCGGTTGGGTGCGCGAAATTCGAATGGTGGAATAGGGTATATTATATCGACTGCGCCAGGACTTCCGCGACTCTCTGGGACTCGTGCGAAAAAGCTCTCTATTCTGTGCACCGGGACGCGCACCCTTCGAGGAGCCAGCTGTACCTTCCCTCGACTCGGGCTCCAGCGCTTAGACTACAAGAAGTAACGAATATTTCCATTCCCTTTGATGCATTTTTCAAAATGAATATTCATATTGCAGCTAATTGCGAAGGAAAAATCGAGCGACTCGGATCCATCGGATACGAGCGCCTGACTAGCGTTGACCTTACTACTCGCATGAGCTACGAAACGAAAGAAAGTTTTTTTAGAGAAAAAAATATCGCAGAATATTACACAAATGTATGGTCCGACTCCACCCTATCGAATTTCAGCGTATCACAAGTGTTGACTTTACTACTTGCAGACGCTACGCACCGTACAGAGGATTTTCAGAGAACAAAAACCTCACTATATAATACATATGGGCAGATTTCGACTCGTTCACATCATAATTCAGCGGCTGAGATGCGTTGACTTCACTACTTGCAGACGCGGCGACCTGTACGAAGGTTTTTTTTAGAGAAAAAACAAAATCTCAAAATATAACATAAATGCGAAGAGTCCGACTCCACCCTATAGAATTTTAGCGTCTGACAAGCGTTGGCTTTACTACTTGCAGACGCTACGAGCCGTACGAAAATTCCTTAGCAAAAATTCTTAAAATATAACATATATGTATAGAGTTCGAATTGAGATTTAGTCGAGTCGAGATTTAGCATCCGACATGCGTTGGATGACTACTTGCTGACGCTACGAACCGTTGAGAAGATTTTGAGAGAATAAAAAATCCCAACGTATAACATAGATATGAGAGATTCTCCGTCAATTCAGCCAATTTTTTTGACCATCTCAAATCTGCCCCATAATTGGTTATATCAAAGTACTACTAAAAGGCATTCTATGTGGGTTTTTCAGATTTTTTAATTCCACACTTTAGAAAATGCCGTTTTTCCGAATAAATATGTCTCGGAAACTAAAAGTAACAAGAAAAAATGTCTGTACATAAAAGTTGTAGTTTTGTGTTAGCTGTCGAGCGGACGACTTGAAATAATTTTTACGTTCCGGTAACGCTGATTTTTTTACCAAAAAAGGGGAAAATTCTTTTTTATCCAAAAATGGGTATTTTTTTGGCTGAAAAATTACAGAGTCTTTCAGTATGTCGGACGATATCGCAAAAAAATCGCCAGAGTGGCACGAATCGAGGTTCCAGGGTAAAAAATTAAACCGCACAAATTAATTTTTTCATACGGCAACCTCGCTCCGTGCAACTCTGGCGATTTTTTTTCGATATCGTCAGACATACTGGAAGACTGTAATTTTTTCAGCAGAAAAAACCGGCTGTTTTCGAATAAAAAAATAATTTTCCCCTTTTTTGGTAAAAAATCATCGTTAACGGAACGTAAAAATCATTCCAAATATTCCGCACGAAAGCTAAGACAAAACTACAACTTTCATGTGCAGACAACTTTTTTCAGTAACTTCAAGTTTCCGAGATTTGTTAACGTCGAAAAAACGGCTTTTTCTAAAATGTTGGATTGAAAAATCTGATAAAATTCACATAGAATGCCTTTTAGTGGTACTTCGATATAACCAATTATGGGGCACACCCAAGATGATCGAAATAAAGTGGCCGAATTGACAGAGAATGCCTCATTAACATATCTCAGAAACTTGATGTTACTGAAGAAAAATGTTCGCAAATACAAGTTGTAGTTTTGTGTTAGCATTCGAGTGGAATATTTGAAATAATTTTTACGTTCCGGTAACGCTGATTTTTTTACCAAAAAAGGGGGAAATAATTTTTTTATTCAAAAACAGCCGTTTTTTTGCTGAAAAAATTACAGTCTTCCGGTATACCTGACGATATCGCAAAAAAAATCGCCAGAGTGGCAGGGAGCGAGGTTCCGGTATAAAAAAATTAATTTGTGTGGTTTTATTTTTTTTTTCCTAGAACCTCGATCCGTGCCACTCTGGCGATTTTTTTGCGATATCGTCAGACATACTGGAAGACTCTGTAATTTTTTCAGCAAAAAAAATGGCCGTTTTTTAATAAAAAAATTATTTCCCCCTTTTTTGGTAAAAAATCAGCGTTACCGGAACGTTAAAATAATTTCAAGTCATCCGCTCGAAAGCTAACACAAAACTACAACTTTTATGTGCAGACATTTTTTTTCAGTTACTTCTAGTTTTCGAGATACATTCATTTAAAAAAAACGGCATTTTCTAAAATGTTGAATTAAAAAATCTGAAAAAATTCCCATAGAATGCCTTTTAGTAGTACTTTGATGCAACCAATTATGGGGCAGATCATAGATGGTCGAAAAAAAGTGGCTGAATTGACGGAAAATCCCTCGTATATATATAGAGTTCGACTCGTCCACATCGAGTCGAAGCGTCTGACATCCGTTGACTTTGCTACTTGCATACGCGACGAGCGGTACAAAAGTTTTTCAGAGAAAAAAAATCTCAAAACATAACATATCTGTGTAAGATTGGACTCGTCCACATTGAGTTTCAACGTCCAACATGCGTTGACATTACCACTTGCAGACGCAACGAGCCGCACAGAAGTTTTTTGGAGAGACACAAAACCTCATAAAATAACATATATGTACAGAGCTTAGTTCGTCCCCCTCGAATTGCAGCGCCTGACAACCGTTGACTTTACTAATTGCAGACACTATCAGCCGTACGGAAGTTTTCTTCAGGGAAAAAATCTCAAAATACAATATACATGTATAAATTCCGTTTTATCCAAGTACACAAAGGCAAACTCACAATTGCTCTGGAATAATTTAAACATACGTAAAAAAAATGCATTTGCATGCCTGACTAAAACGGCTTTCACTGCTAAAAAGCCCCAGAATCCGTGACGATAAAAAACATCGGGCTGTAATTTGCAGTAAGCCTTCCACCGCCTAGCACATAAAGCAGAAAGTTCCGGAAATATGTGCAGCCTGACATAGACTGACCTATACTACTCAGTGAGTGTCCATACCTCAAATATCGTGTGCGATGTTGTAATGAGATTATTAGTGACCGGGAAATTCAAATAGCACAACTCGTGGCGAGAAGTTACTGTTGAGAGAGAGAGGGAGAGGGAGAGAGAGAGGGAGAGAGAAGTAAACATAAAAGGATACCAGTATTCTATATTCCCGAAACCAGGAACAATTATTGTTCCTACCTTGGTACATACGTCTCACATACGTACGATTTTGCACACAGTATTTAGCTTACGGTATTCGTGTCAAGTTTCAAACATAAACATGTATATATATATATATATATATATATATATATATATATATATATATATATATATATATGTGCAGGGAAATACGTGAAATTATTCGTTTGCGTGTTTGGGTCTCGTTATGTACTTTGCCCGTATTTTCGCAGCCACGAAACGATTTGAATACTACGCGTCCTTCATGCCGGCCGTATACATCTACACATACACATACCCGTATAATTTTATATATATATATGTATGTATATATAAATTTATTCCAGTTATATACGGGTGTTTCGCGGCTCATACGGTACGTTTGGGAATTCTCCGCTAACTTTAAACGAAAACGGAGAATTTGAAGTTCCGCAATATATTTACATAACGATTTTGCCAAGCATCTCATTGACACACGTGATACGGCTAGAGGGTGAGAGCGAGAGGAATAACCCCGACAGGCAGCCGGTGTGTGTACGACATGTTTTGTATATACCTCAATGCCACGCATATGAGAACAGAGATTCCGTTCGAATTCACTACTGGTGTCGGCCATTTCCGGAAATATGGATCATGTATATTGTATCTTTGTTTCGAAAATTAAACCTTGATTTCTGGGCCGTCCGAATTTGTAGGTATATACATTGATTTTTAAAATACTCGAAACTGTTTTTGTTACTCTTTGGGAAAAATCTGGAAAACGCGTTTGTATTTCCTTTTATTTTTATTGAAAAATGATTTTTTCAAATGACCAATTTAGGTGCCCCAGAAATTTAAGATTTAATAAAAAATGGAAATCACATTTTGAAACAATTAATAATGAAATCGGAATTAAACTTCTAAGAATTAAGATCAAAATTAAAATTAAATTTGAAACAGTTAATATTGAAATCGAAGTCAAGGGGTCTTCTCACTTTGGACGCTAAAAAAAGGCTACTTTCATGGATTTTTGTGGTAGGTTTATACTATAGATATTGATACAACGGAGTGTCTCACCGTCCCGATTTCGGATGAATAAGCGTATGTTATTCGTCCGGATCGCGGCTCAAATCACGCCGTATTTTCAGTGGACGTACATATTATTGTGATTCATGTCAGCTAGTATCCGGACGAATAACAAATATATAATCGCCTGGATAGAATGTGTTAAATTGTTAAACAATCTATCTGGACGAATAATTTACACGTATTCGTCCGAATAAAATATTCATAATTTACGACGATAATACGCTTACATAAGACGAATAATACGCTTAATTGTCCGATAACCGGACGGCTAGCTGCAGCGTTGATATAAAAGTTGTTACACTTGATAAATATACTTTCAAAATCCATTGAAAAAAAAGGATTTTATGTATTTATGTAACCCAAAAAAACTTTAAACGCTTTTTTCTCCAAATAACGTTTTTCGATGCCGTGTTGATAAAATCTTCGATACTACTGAACCGATCCTTATGAAATTTTAACCACATATTCTTTACAACTATAGCTATAGCGCATATCAAGATTTTTTTTGAATTTTGATATTTACTATTTTTTTGCCAATAACGGTGAAAAACCGTTTTTTTTTTTGTTTTTCGAAAAATTTCCGCCATTTTGTCATTTTGCATATAACAAATATCGTATGATATGTGCTATAGCCATTAACATACTGAATCTTAAAACGTTTGATTTTTTTGTTTCGGATCATCCCTCTCCGAGATTTCATCAACAGCGCAGACCTACAATTTTTTCAGGACATTTTTAGAACTACCATTTGCGTCTATAAATAGTGACTCGAATAGTTAATTTTTTTTCTAAATCTATTTCGAAAGTGTATTTATTAAGGGTATGTACAAGGTCAACATAACCTCACAAATTTTCCAACCGAATTTTCTCATGGATGGTTAAATTTTTTAGAAAAAACAAAGCATTAGGCTCTGGAGACTTTCCTGACGCAGAGCTTGATGATTTTCTTTTGTCCTAAATATTATTAATCTCTGCGAAATCTCTGTTCGAAAACCTCAGCTATCTCTCTCAGTAACAACTTTTATATCAATATCTATGATATAAACCTATTTAAAAAATCATGAAAAAAGCATTTTAAGCGTCGGAATTGGGAAAACCCCTTGAATTTCGAAATAAGGATTGAAGATTGCCCAATCATTGCTCGCCTAAGAGAATTTGCCTGAACCTATTTCTTGAGAAAAAATCTCTGTTTGTGGCCGATTAGTGAGTAAAAAATGGAAAAAAATGACAATGGCTGATAAAATGCATCGAAGAAATGAAAAAACAAAATATGGTGGATATTTTCAGTCAAATGTCCCGTGTACAAAAAAAATGGCGAAGATCTCAGCGGAGTTCTCGCGGATAAAACTTGCCAGCGTCGGCATCCGGTCACGTTTTCTCGACTCGATATTCCAAGCGCTAAGTGTACCCCAATATGCACTTCGACAATACCTATATACGCGGTATCCTTATGACATGTGTATAGAGAACGCGGCATGAGGAGCGTGAGCACTCTCGCGCTATACGTAATGCCGCGCCAAACGTCTACAGAGGCGCCAACTAATACTTTATGCACAGACGGATGGATATCCACGACTCGGAGAGAAATCTCTCCTCGGAGCTTTCCGATGGAATATCAGAGAGCGGGAGAGAGAGGGAGCGCGAGCGAAAGGTGACAAGTGCCAATGAAGTTTTATCCTTCCTTTCCATCACTTTCTATCCGCATTTCCATAATTTTTTTTGCTCGTTTATCACCATTTTACATGCTAATGGAAAAGCTCCGAAGCTTTCGAGAACTCACTATTACGACGTCTTCAACTTTCACTCGATACGATTGTTAGTTGCCGTTATTTTAAAGTGTCAGTGGGATTCGCAATAATTTTTTTGCCACAAATGCAAGTTTCATAAAGCTCGTGGCACGATTCAAATCTCGTTTATTTTTCCCTCCGGCTGTGACGTGTTCATTGCATGTATTTTTTTCCCTTCGTGCCACACGAAAGTGCTTTAGTTTGATACGTTATTTATTGTGCAATTTCAAAATCAGTGGACGCTTGAAAAAGTCACGGGCGCTCGGTGTCCTTTTTTTCGGTTCATTCTGAATTCGTGAGGTCAACTTTAAAAACTCAGTGTCCATTAATCGTCAGATAATCATATAATTAATCACCAATGGGTGACAGTTTGGAAAATGAATGCTGTAGATTAAAAAGTTATATATTTCTATATATAATTTTGAATTAATAATTATTAATAAAATATCTTTTTATCAAATTCTTCTATCAAAATCTTTTTATCAAATATCTTTAATATCAAATACAATTAATTGAATTAAAAATATTATATATATTTATATATCAATTTTATTTATCTGTAACAAATTAATCCATTTTATTTATGGATATTCAATTTTTTCCAAATTTACACATCCATCGAACCCCCCCCCCCCCCCGCCCTCTTTTATGTGTATGCACATTCACATACAGGCAACAGAGGACAAAAAAGGCGTGGCAAAGGTCAACGTCCTTTTAACGCCAATGTCAATGTCAGGGTGCTTTCCACCGTCTATAATAGGCCACGTGACAACCACCCCTTGTCTCCCGCCGCCCTGCACGTATCGCGATGCAGGCTCCGTACCGTGGCGCTAGTGAAGCGTATTGATTGGGCAAATCTCCCGAGGAACCTCCACGAATAAGGGCGAGAACGCGCCAGGGCGAGCGGTAAGTATCCACGCGTCGAGTTCTTACCACTAGCGTGGAAAACAGGGCTCGCAAGTAGAACGAGTCCGTGCTGTGGTCGGACAAGCGGGCGACGGACTTTACCGACGAACGTTCGCCGTTTCTCGGCGAACGTTAACATTGCGACTACCGAGATTTCAGTCTCAACTTTCGGCGCAACTTCCGTACGTTATTTAGGGTACAGAGTTGGGAAAATTTGTGAAAAATTAGAAAATGAAATGCGATGAAAGCGGCTGGATTTATTTTGGCAAATTTTTACCTTTTGCTTGTCGAGCAGCTGCGTGATTTCGTCGACGTCGCCAACGACGACAGCCTGTTGACGCAACATCTCTTCCTCGAGGGTGAGCCAGTCACGTATCTACAAATGAAAAGAAAGGAGAGAGAGAACGTTAACGAACAAGAAATAATCCGGAGCTGCGCTTCCTCGAGGTGAATTCTGTGGGGGAAGGTCCACATTATCACCATTTGCACACACTCTCTCTCTCTCTCTGTTCTTAATTACGATTTTAACTCGCGTTTCTTTTTTCATTTTATTTGTTTATGTAATTTTATTTTAATTTTGTTTACATATAGTCGTTTTCTTTATTTTTGTAATGTGTCATTTTTATTTTGATTAGGTTTGTTTGGGTTTCATCATTTTCGGTTTATTTAGCGTTTTCCATTTATCTTTATTTTTCTTCGCGCGTTCTTTTTGTTTGCGGTTTCATTCTTTTTTGGTTTTATATAAAGTAAATTTGCTTTCGTTTTTATATTGCCGCTTTTAATTTATCTGTATATTTCCTTTGTATAAAAAATAAGGATTGCATGCCAGAAGCCATTTTGGTCGTAGGACACTAATAAACATAATCTCATCTAATCTCATCTAATCCAATCTCCCCCCCCCCCTCTCTTGCTCTCTCAATGAGCGCAATTTCGTAATCGAGGTTACAACACCCTTCCCAAAAGATCCGTCTTTCGTATATAATAATGTTGGTCGCAAATGAGACTGTCGAAAATTCACACGCGGCAGAAAGTGCATACTTAATTATAAGGGCGCTTCGGTGGCAGTCGCGTTAATCAAGGAGGTACTATATATGGGTCATTCCATGTCAAATCGACAAATTTTTTACCTGACCCCCTTTGATTTCGCTGAAAATTTTCTATCTTTTTCTACCCCCCGAAAGTTATTTTTCAGAATTTTTTCAAATTTTTTTTCCCGACTCAAGAAAAGTTATGAATTTTTGAAAAAAACCGCTCTTTTATTTTTAAATTGCCAGAACTTTTTCAAAAATTGACCGTTTGGGAACTTTTTTTTTTCAAAATTTTTGTTTTTAAATGTAGTTTTCGAAAAAAAATATGAAAAAATTTTCAGAATCCCAGATATATGAAATATTTTAGTTTTTTTGAAAAAACCGTAATTTTCTCAAAGTCCGACCGTTTTTTTATTTTTTTTATTTTGCTCTAAAAATACTTCAACTAATTCTGCAATGTTCCCCGTTAATCAAAAGATGTGACGACAATCGCTTCTAATTTTTTTTCTTGATTATAAAAAAAATTTTGTTGAATTTTTGCTGATTTTATATAACTTTGTTATGAAATTTTTTTTATTTCCTCGTGAAACCTCAAAAGTTGAAAAATAAAATTTTATTGGAGAATTTCAAGTGATTATCGTCCAAGAAATTGTTATTTAAAAAAAAAAATAATTTTTTTCTCTCATTGACGTTATTTTGTCATGTTTCAGTACCAAAATGACGTTAAGTTGTCATATTTCAGTACCAAAAAAAAAAAACGTCCATAAGAGTAAAAAAATAACGTCAATGAGAGAAAAAAATTATTTTTTTTTTTAAATAACAATTTCTTGGACGATAATCACTTGAAATTCTCCAATAAAATTTTATTTTTTAACTTTTGAGGTTTCACGAGGAAATAAAAAAAAATTCATAACAAAGTTATATAAAATCAGCAAAAATTCAACAAAATTTTTTTTATAATCAAGAAAAAAAATTAGAAGCGATTGTGGTCACATCTTTTGATTAACGGGGATCATTGCAGAATTAGTTGAAGTATTTTTAGAGCAAAATAAAAAAAAAAAAAAAACGGTCGGACTTTGAGAAAATTACGGTTTTTTCAAAAAAACTAAAATATTTCATATATCTGGGATTCTGAAAATTTTTTCATATTTTTTTTCGAAAACTACATTTAAAAACAAAAATTTTGAAAAAAAAAAGTTCCCAAACGGTCAATTTTTGAAAAAGTTCTGGCAATTTAAAAATAAAAGAGCGGTTTTTTTCAAAAATTCATAACTTTTTTTGAGTCGGGAAAAAAAATTTGAAAAAATTCTGAAAAATAACTTTCGGGGGGTAGAAAAAGATAGAAAATTTTCAGCGAAATCAAAGGGGGTCAGGTAAAAAATTTGTCGATTTGACATGGAATGACCCATATATACTTCACCTCTTCAAACATTCTTTGTGCACGAAATTCAAAGGGAGAATTGCGCATATTAAGTCGGATCAAAGAGCTTCCGGATTACGTATACACAGACGCAGAAGCGTCCGTTATCGCCGCGTATACCGAAAAATAGCCGAGCTTTTTAGCAACAATACAAGGAGAATATTTTCCATGAGTATATCTTTTACGAGTGGAGAGATTGGGATTGTTTGTTCAAAGAAGCTCTATGCGTACAAATCCGCACAGAGCATTGTTTTTGACATTTTCTATCGTATGACCGAATGATTTCTTAATATGTTTGTCCATTGGTGAATGACAAATGAATGTTATACTAAAAGTGCATTGTGTATTTACTAGTCCAGATAAGCTTAGTTGCCAGAAGCACCTACACCGATTGGCTCTGCAACAACGGCGGGAATGTGTTTAAATGATAATAACTCCATGTCTTATCAACTTTTTCTTTAAGGCTAGATTTACATCGTGCAAAAAATAGATTTCTTTTTTTCTTTAAACGATAGAACTATATATATAGAATATTTTCCTAAAGTTCCAAAGCGAAATTCGAAAAACTTGAAACATTACAGCCCGTCAACGTTGTGCCTCACCGCTCGGATTCGGAGCGGGCGTGAACTCCAAACGCGTTTTTCACAAAACTGCATTATCGAAATTGACGTGCAGGATTACTCAAAAACTATTAAGCCGATTGAGTTGAAACTTGGTAGCAATATTGATAATTTTGGTACCTTCTACTTGACGGGAATTGTTTTTGAAAAATTGGGAAAAAACTATTTTTTTCATGCACATTTTACAGAAATGTTACGTAAAATATTGTTTTTTTGTAAATGCGTGCCATTTTCTTAAATTTGCATTTTCTTAATTTTAATTGCCGTCACATAGAAACTATACATATTAAACTAAAAAAATGTTTGAACATTTTTACAAATCGAAGTCGACGGGAAAGAACGATGAATTCATTTAAAAAAATTGTTTTGTATACTTAAATATACTATCAAAGTATACCTAAAGTTTGATAATTGTAGAATAATTATTTCTCAGTTCAAATAATCCCTCAATATTGCTTATTTTCTTCCTATCTAAATATATATTCTGCCTTTAAAAAACCTCAATCTTGGCAAGACAATATAAAAATCGTCTGTAAAATCTCGACTGCGTCATCTCAATATTTACACCAGAATATAATATTGAAAATTCACCTCGTTTTTAGCTCCCAAGCTTATGCGGCTTCGTTTAAAAAAAACAATAAACGAATATGTCATTTTTCGAACACTTCATAAATAAATATAAAATAAAACTATAACATATGCAGTGTGACGCGTTCAAATTGCACGCCCTTCCAGCATAAGAAACACGAAAGTAAACGTTTCCCTTCACTCAGCGAGAATTTCATGCGCACCGTGAAAAAAAAAAGAAAAAATTCACGGCAAAGAAAATTCTGTACAGCCACGTCGAGACATTTGAAACCTCGTGCACGGAGAAATTGAAAAGGAGCGTTGGGGCAAAATGGTCACCCACACATGGCAAGACTCGCAATGAACGAAAGGGCTCAAAAGGCATTCGGAATGTTTATTGAGACCGGAAATTGGATGGGAGTGCTCGCTCGTGTGAGTGGCCGGCTCCGAATCAACGAAGCAGCGCTGTGACGAAGTCGCGCTAGTAAAAACTCAAATACGGAGGAGAGTAGTACACGTCGAAAGGTTAAAATGGAAAAAACGAACGAAAAAGAGAATAATTCGATTCTCCCCTCCTCCTCGTTCGCTGATGACTATTTCCAACGAATTTCGGCCAATTGACTGCGCAATAAGCCCCCCTCCCATACATGTGCACATTGCTAATTTGCCGCTCATCTTCACGAGCACTTACCAATCGATTCCTCATTTCCTCCCAGAATCACGAGTGTCCAAGAGCACTTTTGCACCTCAGGATTTTTTTTGCCACAGTTATCATGGAAATCGTTAATTTCTCTCCAATCATCATAATAAATTTTATGTGCGTCAAAATCAGGTCAGGTTATATAAATAAATTATTTGCCCGTACTTTATTGAAGTCCGCGCAAGGGCTCGATAATATGGTGCAAAATTCGCCCAATTGCGGCTTGTCTCGCGTTGCCACTGGCCACTGTCGTCTCGTTACACACACTCGTATCGGGCTCGAGCATCCCAATTATTTCTGTCTCGTGCGCGAGTGCTCACAGGTAATTGAATGTGTCGAGGCAAAATTGCTGGCCCACATTCGTAAATCTATACGAGTGTCAACGAATTCCCCGGAGAACAAGCACGCGTCGAATTATATCAAATTTGCGTCGTTTGCATATTTTTTCCTCTGTACTTGCTTTTTCCCCCTTTTTTTCATCTAACAATTTTGTATAAACTTCCGGGATGCTCGGCTTATTTTGAAATAATTTCCGTGTCGATGGGCTGGAGGGGGAATTTTTATTTGTCCGGAACTTTACGCGATCCGTGACATGGGGAAAAAACAATTTGGACCAGAGCGATTTTTATATAATGTACGAATGTGTGTAAAATTTTCATTGGACCTTTTCCCGGGAGAGCAAGCACGCACCGAATTTTATCAAATTTGCGTTGATTGCATATTTTTTCGGCTGTGCTTATTTTTTTTCCTTTTTTCATATAACAATTGTTTATTAACTTCCGGACTGCGCAGGTTACTTTGCAATAATTTTCGTTTCGATGGGCAGGAGGACGGAATTTTTAT
Organism: Ophion slaviceki; assembly: GCA_944452715.1. Classification (NCBI taxonomy): domain Eukaryota; kingdom Metazoa; phylum Arthropoda; class Insecta; order Hymenoptera; family Ichneumonidae; genus Ophion; species Ophion slaviceki. The sequence goes on from OX101787.1 coordinate 1,049,130, forward strand.
TTGTTGGGAACTGTGGACCGGGGCGATTTTTATATCATATACGAATGTGTGTAGAATTTTTTATTTTTCGTAGGAACCTCGTAGCATTCAGAGAGATGGTCGGTGGATTTATTCGAGTGATAACACTAAATTATATATACATATATATGTATGTATATTTATTTATTTATTTATCTATTCATTTATAGATTTATTTATCTATTGATTTATCAATTCATGTATATAAGTCAAAGAGCTGTCAGAAATTAAGGACACTCTCCCCCCCTGCCGTATCCTTTCCACCCTCTTTTCTCTCTCCATTCCTTCCAGATGTCTCCCTTTCTCGAATCGAATACGGGTCCCTCGGGTTTCTTCTACTTTCTCGTACTCAAAGCCCTACTCACCCCTCACAAGAGTAGCGTTCACGACGTCCAACGAACCTTGGCCTTCTCTTTACTACCTCTCTCTTTCTCTTTCTCTCTCTCCTTCTGCGTGTCTCTGTGTGTACTGTACGCTGAAAGACCCTGATTAAATAGGTCTTACCTAAGAATGATTGCGCTTTAGCAGTGGAAGCTCACGAAAGACGTCGAGGAAGAGGATTTCTATACGAGACCATCCAAGTAACGGTTCTTACGACCGGGGCGTAATCTCTGATGCTTTTCCTCGCTTTCTCCAGTGGTTTACCTCTCTCTTTCTGTTATACCCTCTCTGTATTATTTTTTGTATATTTAAAAAAAATGTGATTCTCATCTTTTTTTGTTAAGTTTATCAAGTTGATCTTGGGTTTATAATTTCATCTTTGTTTATATCGATTTTAATTTGTTAGTATCGATTGTATTTAAATTTTTTTATTAATTCCGTTTATGTTATATATTTTGTGATACTTTATTTTCTATCTCATCATATCTTGTATTGTTTATTTTGTTTCAGTTTTATTTTAGTTCATGTTTCATACCGAATTATTATTTCTTTAATTCCTGTTAATATTTTTTCAGTTCATCCGTACCTTTGTATGCGCTCTAGAGTTCACTGGGGCATGATAAACATTATTAATCAATCAATCTCTCCCCCCCCCTCTCTCTCTCTCTCTCCCTCTTCCTCTTTTTCACCTCGCAGTTTATTTTTAGCAAACTCGAAACCCAACAACATCCTCACCACATTCTCGTCCAACGAGAGATTCAAATAAAAAAAGACATAGAGGGAGATTTTTTGAATGACGCTTCCGGATATCAAACTTCCAACTTCCCAACCCAAACGAACCCAAACAAACTTCCGTGACAAAGCGCGTCGGCCATTTAAATTTCATTGTAAGGGCAGACAGCGAAAGATATGGGACTTTGTGAACACACGCGGTGCGCGGCCGCAGTCATCCGCGCATATTTCGTCGTTGCTACGTGCTGCGGCTCTCTCGCCCTCCGCACGTCCCTGCTCTGTCTCTCTCGGATACACGCGCATTGTTCGTACAGCCACAGAAAATCGTGAAGTACGGACAAAATAAGAAGCAGAATGAAAAAAAATCCGAGGGTTGGAACATTGAAAAAGAGAAAGAGAGAGAGAGAGAGAGAGAGAGAGAGAGAGAGAGAGAGAGAGAGAGAGAACGCTGCGAGAAAAGAGCTAGAAATTCGAGTGCATCTGTCGAGAGAGTAAAAACAATAAAAGTGTGCAGTCTGAGTTGAATCGCCTCGTCGTCCATTGTCACCTTGCAACCGGGATGCGGTAAAAAAAAATAATGTAATTCTCAGTGACTGTTGTCAACGACGAGCTCTGGGCCCCCGTTTTCCTCGACGCGAAGAGCTTCGAATTGTGAAGAAAAAAAAACGATTTCTGTCCTGTTAAAATAGAGGGTCCTTCCGGTCCGCTCGTGAGATACGAACGACCGTCTTCGTTTTTTCAATTTCCGCGAAAAATCGTCCTCGAGCAGCGAAAAGTTTTGCAACACCGATCCGCTTTTTATCCCCAATGGTCCTTCGTAACGTCCTTTGGGTCATTATCAGGATCGAGTTCGCACCGTTGACTCAGTTACGAGTCTAGTCACTCCAAGACTTCCTCCCAGTGTCGACACTCCCCTAATTCCCCGCTACATCGCCAACGCACGAGGGCGCAGGGCAACTGACGAAAACCCGCGGCGATACAGGCCGTCTCCACTTCCGGTGAGCTCCACCTGGTTCACCACCGGAAGCTGCGAAAGACAGCCGCTTCCTACGACCAAGCGCTCACCCATCCGAGTACTGGCCCGTCAGTACGTCAGGAACCAGTTCTCGTGGAAGTACGAGCAAAAAATTCACGCAGCAAGAGATGACGCATAGTTCGGTACCTTCCTGTCTATACATACTTCTCGTACATTTCGCGCTCAGCGCTGTTCTCGCCGAGGGAACCTAATATCGAGCAATTCGAGGAACTTCTCCGCGGTCTCGCAAATTGGCGAATTCCACCATCGGCAAAATAGACAACGAGACTTGGGACTCTAAACTGGATAAACTTTCCGGGTGCGCGCGAGAGTTCGAGACGACGATGAGACGACGACCGTGAATCAACGGGGATAAAGGATCGACGGGGAGCAATTCGCCGGTGCGGTAATTGATGAGAGAACGTGGAAAAGGGAGAGAGGTGGAGAGAGACAGAGCGAGAGAAGATATCACCAAAGGGAATTCGTCTTAGCGATTCGAGCAAACGAGCCGGAAACAGCGACGATTATAATGGCACCAAATGCAGTCCGAAGGTGTTGCCGAGGAATGGCGAAAAAAATTGGCTGGTGTTCAAAAAATCAATTACTTATCACCAAAATGCGCGATAATCCCGAATAGATATATTAAATATCTCATGAATATCTGATGAATATTATATATATAATAATAATAAGAATTACCATTATTATATATGATTCAAAGACCACGAATAGTAAGTGTCGTTGCCTATTTTACCGTTGATGTAATGTTATATTTATTATAACGCATATAGATAATATATCCCACGTACATGATATATGCGTACGTGTGTATATGTGTGTATTTATTAAGAGTTGGTACCAATCTCCAACGCGACACAAAACTTTAAGGGTACGTGCTAAGCCGGATGAGAGAGAGAGAGAGAGAGAGAGAGAGAGAGAGAGAGAGAGAGAGAGAGAGAGAGAGAGTAGCAGGGAATGCTTCTCGGCCTCCAATGGAGGAACTAATCTGCGCGAGACATCGGTAATCGAGTTCGGAACTCACCCTACTCGCATAGGAGTAAAGGGTTGCATTAGTCACAGTCCACACTGCGGTTGGACTTGCAGCGAGAGGGAGAATCACGTCCGCCAGATTGGCAGAGCCGTAGACGAATCCCTCCAAAATGCAAATAACAAAGTAAGAGAAGCAAGGCAAGGAAAACAAATTTTTTTTTTGCAGAACCATTGTTCTTGTGAGAAAACAAAGAGGATATCCCTCCTAAGATAGATTATTATGAATCGCGTCGGGACGCAAAGTGGTCTATTATCAGTGTTAGGAAGAAAGGAAAATGTGCTAACCTGAAGGGCGGTTTTTTCCAATCCGGCGATTAGGGTAGAAGGTGGCGAGGCGTTCGCCGAGGACGACGAGGTCGAGGTGGTGGTAGTAGTAACTGCGACGCTACTGGATCCCGCGAGACTAGATTCTTCCGGGGTCGAGGGCGTTGAGCGAGCGGGCGAGGCCGCCAACGAACGAGGACCTCCGGCAGCCCCCGACGCTTCCCCAATGACGCTCTTCTTCTCCGCTTCTGCAACAAAGAGGCGACAACAAATCTCGTTATCATCGGGCAATATCTGAGTAATTTTAGTGCCGCAATATAATAAGCGAAGAGCGAGGAGGAGAGAGGAAGAAGGAGTTTTCCTCTGCCTTCAAGCTTATAATTTCTTTCCGGAATGTTGTCCACGCGCCAACGGGCTTGCAAAAACTTTTCCCTCTGCCGTTTGCGAAAAGCTCCGCGTCCGGATCCAACCCCTAATTATTTTATGCTCAGAGAGTAAAGTTCCGGCGTATTAAGAAATTACGGAGAAGCCGAGGGAAAGAGAGAGAGAGAGAGAGAGAGAGAGAGAGAGAGAGAGAGAGAGAGAGAGAGAGAGAGAGAGAGAGAGAGAGAGAGAGAGAGAGAGAGAGAGAGAGAGAGAGAGAGAGAGAGGGTGAGAAAGGAACTAAGTCTCGGTGAACGCCTAATTATCAAATCTTTACATCAAGCCTTGCAACACGGCCATTTGTATCCGCGTAAACTTGGTGGCTGAAATTCAGTGTATAGAAGACTCATCATCTAGGTGAGGGAAGAACGAGATTGCAATGTCTAATTGAGGATTCCCGAAGGTACAGTACGTCGAGACAGACAGCAACAGCGATGGTGGATTTCTCACGGATCTTACTTCGATCACGCTACGAATCACCGGTCTCATCTCCGCTAAGGCCGGAGATTCTATACAGGGCCCATCAAGCCTCCAAGCCGACGATTCAGCAGCGGAGAACCTTATATCGCTAGATTTCTAGATGCCTATGGACGTGTTGGTATGTATGTGTCATTGCGCAAGGGAGCGTGCACCGGTGAAAGGAGGCTGTACCCGAGGATCACCATAATCCTCTTCTGACGTACACTGAAGCCCGGGGATGTACCTTGCCAGTCCCCGTTATAGGGCATCAAGTATTGGAGAACCAAGAGAGATACGTACATATCCTTGTGCAGCATACTACCAGGATGGTGGGCTCACGTCAGACTGCCGGAAATTACACCGTATATTAGCGCTAAGCTCGAATGAAATTTCGACCGGGCTATTTGGCACGTGCTGTACGTGTGTCTGTGTGTGTATGTGAGCATGTGCAAGATAAACCTTCAAAAGCGTGGGAGGGAAAGTGACGAGACTACCGGCGCGGAATGAGCTCTCAAAAAGGTGATGAGATGAGAATGCAAATACTTTTGCCGAAGTGCAGGATGGGTCGCATATGAAACGAACCTGCTGGTGGTTGAACCATCAGGTTGCCGGTTGGGGAACAGATAGAACCAACTACAAGTTGGTTTCCATACTATCAGATTGCAGGCTGTCTTTTGGACAAACTGCAGGTTGGTGGTTGAACAGAAGGTAGCAGGTTCAATTGAAAATAGAACCAACTGCAGGTTGGTTCTAGAAACAGCAGATTGCAGATTGGGGACGTAACCAACTGTAGGTTGGCTTTTAAACCGGCAAAATTCCGATTGGTTGTTCAGACAACTGCAGGCTGCTTGTCGAGCCGAGTTACAATACGGTTGCAGATAGCACCAACTGCAAGTTGGTTGTTACGCCATCAGGCCACAGGTTGTCCTTTAAACCAGCTGCAAGTTCATTATTAAACAGCACGTAGAAGATTTAGTTGCAGATACAAAGAACTGCTTGGTTGTTGAACCAACACATTTCAGGTTGGTTGTCAAGCCAACTGCAGGCTGCATGTTGAACCAGGAGGTTGGACGTTATGTCGTAGATAGAATCAACTGCACGCTAGTTGTTACACTACATGCTGCAGGTTGTCTTTTAAACCAAGTGCAGGTTAGTTGTTGAGCAGCAGGTATCAAGTTCAATTACCAATAGAAACATCTGCAGGCTGGTTGTGAAACCAACAACAGGTTGCTTTTTGAACCAGCAAGTTGCAGGTTAGTTTGCTGATAGAATCACGTGCAAATGGCTTATTAAGACCCCGGATTGCGGTTTATTGGTTGAACGAATACAAAATTAATTGTAAAACCAACAGATTGCATGTTGAATATTCTGTATGCGGGGAAAAAGCGGTTACTGATTCGACCAAGAGAAGCTTGGCTGGCGATCCATTTTGCGAGGTAGGTCGATGCTGTAGGGATGTTAGAGAGCCCGCAGCAGCCCGAGGCAACGATCAGCGAACCAGCAGACCCTCCGATGAGAACGGAAGCGAACATGATGGACTAGACTCTACCATCTACTGCCACACACACACACACACCAGTCTTCTTTGTTGCTCCTTTCAGCAGCAGCCTTATGATGACCAAACTCCTCCGCAAACCCTCTGACTTTGGAACATTCGCATGTAAATCCATCCAAGGTCCAACGGATATTTGTCCCTCGACCCTACAGCCCAAGAACACGCGAGTCCTCCCGGAATTTTGTATGTCGAGCGTATGAATGAAGAAACGCGAGGTGCCCAGCCCCACTCTACCTCTCAACCCTGTATACTTGAGCAACTTCAGCGATCCCGCGCGCTGCTTCAGAATATTTACGAGCGGTTAAGGAGCGGTTTAATAAGCGTCTGAGTAATTCAGGCACCGAGTTGCCACGCGCGAGCGTACATTATAAGCTAGTGTTAGACGGAACCATGCGTCAAGAGACTCGACAACAATGTTACGCCGGTGGCGCTGCCTCAGGTGGACCACGGCCGAAAGCAACCCCAGTGGAGTTTGTAAAATTATTCCACCATTCCAGCCTTTGCATGTACATTTATATTACTATTTTTATCATGATTGTTCCGTCGCATACGGAACAAGCGAGCAGTTTATTATTAATTTGATTGAAAATAAGAATTTAGCTAGTGTTAAAATTTTCTATATAATTATAAATGTTCACATCGTCCCAAGGCACAACAGGGAAGAATATTTCTCTCTTACCTGAAGTCCATAAAAAAGGGTCAATAGCCCACGCACGGGTTTGCTCGACGACTCGCGCGCTCGGTGAACCACGTGCAGGGCAATTCAACATTTGGTTCGCAAATGTTACTTTTATTTTTCTAAGCCTTTATACGTGACTACGTTCATACTGCGCATATCGGCGTACCAATGTACCCCTAATAAAGGGATTTACCAAGCGTCCACGTGATGGTAGAGTTAGCGAGGAAGTTTTTTCATCGCGCCAAAGAGTTCGTCACTGGAATGCCCCGCTGGTCAAAACACGTGTGCGACAGGGCTGACCAGTATTTTCTATTCTCACACTTCTCATCCGTGATTGGTGACAGCTACAATCCACCCACTCCTTTTTCTACATTTTTGGACCAATGAAATTAGTTGTTGTTCTTCCAAGGGGTGGCATCGCATCCCCCGTTTGTGAGACAGCTCTCATCACTAACCACGGATGTAAGACTCGAACTTCTTTTCAACAGTAATCATCAAACATTCGAAGAGGAAACATCAAGAGTCCAATCAGTGCGGAACTCTTGCCTCTCACGAATAAATTACTCAAACTTCTCCATAAGATAACTCTATCAACACCGTCGTCATTACTACGCGGAAACAACGTGAATCAATGATCAGTACTTTAACTGATCGATGTAAATAATTGTGAATAAATTAAATTGTTTTTTAGTTTATCTCCAATTGTTTTCAACTAACCACCTTCACCACATTAGTTTGAGGTGCGGGAGTTCAATCACGGGATTGCAGTGTCGAATCTCACGCGTTCGGTATCAGGATTTACGACCCTGGTTGACTTGCATCAATAAGTCAAGTCGCACTGTGACCGTGAACGGAACATTTTTTTTGGTCCTTCGAGCCGGATCTGAGATTCCAGTCTCACTATTTGATCAGTGAAGTGAAAGTGTGAAATTGAAGCAGTCGAACACAAGGCGCACGACGACGTCTAGGGCGGAGGAGCATCTCATCCTCCACCAGCGGATCACAACGTCAGTAGCGCCAACGATTTCACGCCACAAGGGTAAGCTCGTTAGCTGTATCAATTGCCAATCACGTCCCTGTGCCTTTCACATTCACCCGCTACGCTTTACAATCGCGAAAAATGGCTCTAAGCCCAGTAAACGCAAGGCTTAGGGATCAGCTTGTTCGAAAGCGCGGGTCCATAAAGGGTAAACTCACAAGCTTCAAGAGTTTACTGGACAATCAAGAAGTCGATCCTGACATCTACATATTAAAGGCGCACATGGGTCGGCTAGAAAATTCTTTCGCGAAATTGGAAGATTACACTAGCGAACTGCAAGAGCTTGAGCCAGAAATCGACCATTACGCAGAACAAGCAACGATGGAAATGGACTACGCGAACGTCCTAGCAAAATGCTATAGACTTCAGGATAGAGTCACCCAAGCAGCAGCAACAGCAGCGGCAAGCTCATCTTCCAGCATTCGGGCGTCACCGAATACATTCGCACCAATATCCACACTAGCACGCCTTCCAGAACAGAGTCTTCCGAAGTTCACAGGAAAATATGAAGACTGGCTGAGTTTTCAAGATGACTTCCAGTCGACTATCGGGCGACGACTGGGTCTCAGCGACACCGAAAGATTAAAGTATCGGCGGTCATGTCTCAGCGGGGAACCCGAGCGTCTTGTACGACAATTCGAGACCACGGACGAGGGCTACCGAAGCGCTTGGGCGCTTCTAAAAAGGATGTTCGAGGACAAAAACAAAATTCGCGAACGCCACGTAACGGAGATTTTCAACATCCCTACAATGCAAGGAGAGTCAGCACAGAATCTCAGCGAAGTGATAAACAAACTCGAACTTCATTGCTCGGCACTCAAATCGCTGGGCGAAAATACATTCAGTACCATGATGCTCTGCATCGCACTGGCAAAAATCGACAAATCTACACGCAAGCAGTGGAAGATGTCTCTCAAGGAAGATGAGTTGCCAACATACGACCAACTTATCACATTTCTTCGAAAAATTGTCATCTCATCAGACGAGCCTCTCAATGCTTTCAAGGCCGGAGGCTCAAACGGTCAAGGTAAGGTACGCAGTTGCTTCCAAAATGGCCAGAGCGGAAAGACTCCGAAGCAGAGTCGAACATTCGTGACCAACACGTCGCACGAATGCCCGATGTGCAAGGGCAGTCATCAGCTATTCCAATGCCAGGAATTCAAGAGGCTCACGCCGAAGGAAAGGTTCGACGCAGCAACGCGGCTATCCGCGTGCATTAATTGCTTGCGTTTAGGCCACAGCGTCAGACAGTGTACGTCTAATTTCACGTGCAAAACGTGCCGCAAGAAGCACAACACGTGGTTGCATTCCTCAGAATCGCCGCAACCATCGTCTGTGGCGAGCGAAGCAACGCAAGCATGACTGGCAACACCGCAAGTCTTGGCAGATAAAACGGGAGTTATTAGCTTAATGGCCAGCATCCCGTCACGTGATCTCCTAGTGACAGCAAAGATCAACGTATACAGCTCATCAGGAGAACTCATATCATGCCGAGTATTGCTTGACACTTGCTCCAACAGCAACTTCATGACCGAAAGGTTTGCAACACTTCTCAATCTACAAAAGAAGAAATTTACAGTGCCAATTGGGGCCATGAATCAAACTCGAACGGTCACAAACAATCTCGTGACCGCGCGACTAAGGTCGAGGATCTACAACTTCGAAAGGACTTTGAGCTTCCTGACGATTGACGAAATCGCAGGACTCGTGCCAGATGAAAGGATCTCCCGACAGTCATTATCGCTGCCGCGCAATATTCAGCTCGCGGATCCGGAGTTCGACGATCCAGCGCCAGTCGACATGCTAATCGGCTCCGGAACGACATTGTCCACTTTCTGCGTAGGACAAATAAATCTCTCCGCACCCGGTGGTCCGGATCTCTATTTACAAAAAACACTCTTGGGCTGGATCATCGGCGGTGCTATTCAAACAAATGACTTGTCGCCGTGCAACCGACAATGTCATGCCACCACAATGGAAGGCATCATGAAACGCTTCTGGGAAATCGAGGAAATTGACATAAAACGTCACAACTCACCAGAAGAAATTAGCTCCGAGAATCACTTCCGAACAACGGTAAGACGAGACAACGATGGTCGATACATCGTTGCACTCCCGTTCAACAGCAGAAGGGATCAGCTCGGTGAGTCTCGATCAATGGCCACGAAACGCCTTATCGGACTCGAGAAAAAATTGCAAAAAAATCCAGAGCTGAAAATACAGTACGATGCTGTGCTCCAGGAATACCTGACCTTAGGACACATGTCACGGGTTCAGAACAACACCGCGACGGGGGGAGGTTTCTATCTTCCTCATCACGCAGTTATTAAAAACAGTAGCCTGACCACCAAGGTCAGAGTTGTCTTCGACGGATCAGCGAAGTCTAGCACTGGGATATCTTTGAACGACACTCTCATGGTCGGGCCCAACATTCAGGACGACATCTTCTCACTCCTGCTGCGGTTTCGCGGGCATCAGTACGTGCTCACAGGAGACATCGAGAAGATGTACCGACAATTCAAGGTTCGGAAGGAAGATCGGAAATACCAAAGGATTCTGTGGCGCGACGTCAGTGGCTCAATAGCCACATACGAGTTGAATACCGTGACCTTCGGACTGGCTCCAGCACCTTTCTTGGCTACCCGTTGCCTTCAACAATTGGCTGAAGATGAAACAACCAACTTTCCAAGGGCTGCTGAAATCGTCAAACGTGATCTGTACGTCGACGATCTCATTACCGGAGCGGCAACATTCAACGACGCTCTGCAACTTCGAAACGAAATCAACGCATTATTGCAACGAGGCTGTCTCAACCTTCGACAATGGGCTTCCAACGAGCCACGCCTCCTTCAAGGTCTCCCATCCAGTAGCGTAAATCTCAAGCTACAATCGCGGCAAGACCAAACTATCAAAACTCTCGGCGTGCATTGGAACTCCGAACAGGACTCGATCATCTACACCGTCAGTCCTGTCTCGCGAGATCATCGCATTACGAAAAGAACCATTCTGTCGCATATCGTCAGAATATTCGACCCGCTGGGTCTGCTTGGTCCTGTGGTGACACAGGCGAAGCTCATCATGCAACGACTGTGGAGGGAGAAACTCGATTGGGACGAATCCATTCCGGCAGAAATACAAACCGAATGGAACAACTACGCATCACAATTGAGTGTCCTCAACAACTTCGAGTTCAGCAGAAGAATTATTACCCCACAATGCAAAGAAATTCAACTGCACGGATTCTGCGATGCTAGCGAAAGGGCCTACGGAGCCTGCATTTATATCAGAGGCATCAACAGCAATGGGAGCATCTCAACAACGCTCCTCTGCGCCAAATCTCGTGTCGCGCCGCTCAAAAGGGCGCAGGATGGGCCGAGCAAGGAAGTCTGTTCACCAGAAGCAGTCTCAGCAATCGAGCACATTCCACCCATGACAATCCCAAAGCTGGAGCTATGTGGAGGTGTGCTTCTGGCCAAACTTTATGACACTGTTCGTCAAGCATTGAACATCAAAATCCACAAAACAGTTTTTTGGTGCGATAACACGGCGGTCCTCAACTGGATCAATACACCGCCATACCAACTTTTGACATTCGTAGCTAACCGGGTGTCCATCATCCAAGAAAAAACACACGCTGGTAATTGGCGTCACGTCCGGTCACTCGACAACCCAGCAGATCTCATTTCGAGAGGTCAACAACCGTCGGAGTATATCTCGAGCCTCATGTGGAAAAATGGACCGCAATGGCTTGCTCAAGACGAATCTACATGGCCACAACTCGGAGTACCAACAGTGGACCAGTTACCCGGACTGCGCAAGGTCCAATGCCTTGCAACACCAATTCATAGCGATATCATTACACGCTATTCATCAATAGTGAAGCTCCGGCGATTCATTGCATATGCCCGGAGGTTCAAGGCGCCGCAGACAAAACAAGGTCACCTCACGTGCGAAGAACTAGAAGCAGCAAACGTCACCATCATAAAACTTGTTCAAGCAGAAGTTTTTCCCAAGGAGCTCAGAGACTTGAAAGAAGAAGGGACCGTGGACCCAAAGAGCAAGCTTGTCTCATTAACCCCATTCTTGGATAATTTGGGCATAATTCGAATCGGCGGTCGACTCACGAACTCCAAGTTTCCGTTTACAGAGAAGCATCCCGTGATTCTGCCACGATCACATCACGTAACCACTATCATTATCCGGTATGAGCATATTTCCACATATCATGCCGGCGTACAGACTACGCTCTACTCTCTAAGAAAACGATACTGGATAATCGACGGAAAAAACCAAGTTCGCAAGGTGATCCGCGGCTGTATGACCTGCGCGAGGGCAAATCCTCCATCCACAAGCTACATAATGGGAAATCTACCTAGAGTTCGCATTACCGAAGCTCGACCATTTTTGAACGTAGGAGTGGATTACTGTGGTCCATTTTTCATCAAAGAAAAGAAGAATCGCAACCGAGGAAGAATCAAGGTGTACGTTGCAATCTTCATCTGCCTCGTAGTCAAGGCCGTGCATCTCGAGCTAGTCAGTGACATGACTACTGAAGCCTTTCTCGCTGCTTTGAAACGATTTATTTCGAGAAGAGGAAGATGTCAAAATATCTACTCTGATAACGGCACAAACTTCGTCGGTGCCAACAACGAAATGAAGGAGATCGTACAACATTTACATTCCAACGAACACAAGGAAAAGACACACACCTTCTGCAGTGATCGCGGAATCAAGTGGCATTTTATGCCACCACAATCACCAAACTTTGGTGGAATATGGGAGGCTGCAGTCAAGTCTTTCAAACATCATTTGAGACGAGTCGTCGGCGAACAACTGCTCACGTTTGAGCAGCTTTATACGTTTGTCACAGAAGTAGAAGCAATCCTTAATTCACGCCCGTTGACTCCTATCTCATCAGATCCCAACGATCCTCTTGCACTCTCACCTGGTCACTTTCTGATTGGCAATACATTAACGAGCGCACCTGAAGCAAATTTCGTCAACATTCCATCCAATCGGCTATCATTATGGCAGCACATACAAAAGATGAAGCAGGATTTTTGGACCAGGTGGCACAAGGAATATTTAAACGAATTAAATATTCGCCACAAATGGATTCGAGGCTCCCACAGCATCCAAGAAGGCTCTCTCGTACTTCTCAAGGAAGACCATCTACCTCCTCTTCGATGGCTCATGGGAAGAGTTATCGAGACTCGACCCGGTTCAGATGGCATCGTAAGAGTAGTCAAGGTCAAAACGTCCACGGGAATCTTCGACAGGAATGTTCGCAAGCTCGCACCACTGCCATGGCTAACTGACAGTGACAGTGACAGTGACAATCACAAATAATCAATTTAGAGACAATTAACGCAATTGCGAACTCACCTACAGACTATACTCAAGCATAACCTTCAATTGTAATGTAATTATGGTGATCGCACTTGATCGGTACCCTCTCAAGGGGGGAGTCTGTTCCGTCGCATACGGAACAAGCGAGCAGTTTATTATTAATTTGATTGAAAATAAGAATTTAGCTAGTGTTAAAATTTTCTATATAATTATAAATGTTCACATCGTCCCAAGGCACAACAGGGAAGAATATTTCTCTCTTACCTGAAGTCCATAAAAAAGGGTCAATAGCCCACGCACGGGTTTGCTCGACGACTCGCGCGCTCGGTGAACCACGTGCAGGGCAATTCAACATTTGGTTCGCAAATGTTACTTTTATTTTTCTAAGCCTTTATACGTGACTACGTTCATACTGCGCATATCGGCGTACCAATGTACCCCTAATAAAGGGATTTACCAAGCGTCCACGTGATGGTAGAGTTAGCGAGGAAGTTTTTTCATCGCGCCAAAGAGTTCGTCACTGGAATGCCCCGCTGGTCAAAACACGTGTGCGACAGGGCTGACCAGTATTTTCTATTCTCACACTTCTCATCCGTGATTGGTGACAGCTACAATCCACCCACTCCTTTTTCTACATTTTTGGACCAATGAAATTAGTTGTTGTTCTTCCAAGGGGTGGCATCGCATCCCCCGTTTGTGAGACAGCTCTCATCACTAACCACGGATGTAAGACTCGAACTTCTTTTCAACAGTAATCATCAAACATTCGAAGAGGAAACATCAAGAGTCCAATCAGTGCGGAACTCTTGCCTCTCACGAATAAATTACTCAAACTTCTCCATAAGATAACTCTATCAACACCGTCGTCATTACTACGCGGAAACAACGTGAATCAATGATCAGTACTTTAACTGATCGATGTAAATAATTGTGAATAAATTAAATTGTTTTTTAGTTTATCTCCAATTGTTTTCAACTAACCACCTTCACCACATTAGTTTGAGGTGCGGGAGTTCAATCACGGGATTGCAGTGTCGAATCTCACGCGTTCGGTATCAGGATTTACGACCCTGGTTGACTTGCATCAATAAGTCAAGTCGCACTGTGACCGTGAACGGAACAATGATCATCATCGTCATTATCATGATCATCGCCATCATTATTACCGTTATGAACATGAACATTATGATGCTTATTTTAATTATTACCATTACCATTAGCATCATTATTATCACTATCATTGTCATTACGATGATCACTATCATTATTATTATTATTTTTAAGGCCTTAGGCCACAGTAACGGGTATAAAATCATGTGCGAATTTAACAATTTTCTTTTTCATATGAAAAAGTGATTCACTTATAAAATTAATTACACATCTATTTAGCATGAATTTCAAGCTGTTAGGTTTATTTTTCGATGTACAAAATGGCCGACTACTCGAGACTTCTCAAAACAGCTTTTTTCCAATTGGCGTGACAAATAAGTTCAACAATTTTCACTCGATTTACTTCAAATTTAAAAGTTATGTTCCTAATTGCATCTGGCAGAGAAGTACGGACGGCATCTATGATTAATCGAAAACTTTTCATTTAATGAGCAGTTTATGAGCAGTTATAACGAAATTTTTCACTGAAAATTCATTTCTCAAGTTCAAATACCCACAACTTTTGAATAAAACAATATTTTTTAAATTCCGTACGTACTTCTCTAGGTATTCTAATGTAGATAGACGAGAATTTTTGGTTTTTGTTCTAGGTTAAAAATTGTGGATGTTCAGTCGCGCCGCGGAGAGCCTAAAAAAAGATACCAAAAGAAAATGTTAGTAGTCGACCATTTTGTACATCGAAAAAAAATATGTATATATATTTTTTCTAACAGCTTCAATTAGTTTATAGTAATTAATTTCATGAGTGAATCACTTTTTCGTAGGGAAAAGAATTGTTAAATTCGCACATGATTTTATACCCGTTACTGTGGCCTAAGGCCTTAATATTGCTATTATCACAACTACTCCTAGTGTCTTCATTTTTTTTCTGTTGGTGTCATCATGAAAAAATATTGCAATAACTTATTAGGTGTACAACTTAATTCGGTCCGTTTTTTTTTCTTAAAATACGCACTTATCTGAATGATAAAATTAATTAATACATTAATTAAAATATTGTCCATCGCTAGCCACTACTTTACCCCATCTTTTTGGTAATTTGTGAATTCCGTCGCGGAAGAAGCGTTCATCTTTTGATGCCAAGAATGAATCGAGCCAATTTTGAGCCAGAATTTCCCACCCGCTATTTTCCAAATAGTTTTTAACCACAATAGCAACGTGAGGCCGAGCGTTGTCATGTTGAAAGATTATGGACGCGTGTCGGGT